>CAJVSB020000256.1:0-66139 GCA_911865555.2 Thlaspi arvense
GAGATTGAATTTTACTTCAATACACCTCAATCACCTCTTAAAGAGGAGAGTAATGGGAAAGATAGGTTATACCTAGTTCTGTTACTCTTGAGAACCTTACTCCAAGGGAGAGTTTGAGTTTTATTGAAGAAAAAGTTCACGAAGAGACAACTATTGTTCAGGGGGAGATTGTTGGAGGATTGGATAGACTTGATTTAAGGAGATACTCAAGGAAAGATAGGATAGAAAAAGCTATTATGTAGCCTACTTCGTATCAAGAATCATCTTCTAATGAGTTACTTTTTGATGATTTAGACAAACCTATTTTTTTTTTTAAAAAAAAAAGGGATCAAAACCTGTACTAAATGTCCTATATCTAACTTTGTTTTCTATGATTCCTTGTCCCCTACCTAGAAAGGCTTTGCCTTGTCCATTTCTTCTGTGTCTATTCCACATGATTGGAGGGAAGCTTTTAAAAATCCCAAATGGAAAGAAGCAACAATTGGAGAAATGAAAGCTTTGGCTAAGAATGAAACTTGGGAGCTTGTTAGTCCTCCACCTAAAAAGAAATTGGTCAACTGTAAGTGGGTGTTCACTACGAAACACAAAATTGATAGTTCGATTGAAAGATTCAAAGCCAAATTGGTAGCTAAGGATTCACTCAAACTTATAGAGTAGACTACCAAGAGAAGAGACTTTTGCCCTTACAGCAAAGATGAATACAATCAGAATCTTGCTATCTTGTGCAGCTAATTTGATGTGAAAAATGCATTCCTTCATGGAGACCTAGAGGAAGAAATGTATATGGAGATTCCTCTTGGATTTGATGGTGAAAGAACATAAAGAAAGGTCTGCAGATTCAAAAAGGTCTTGTATGAACTGAAGTAGCCTTGTAGAGCATGGTTTGACAGATTCAGCAAAGCCATGATCTCTTTTGGCCATTAACAGAGCAATGCTGTTGATCTCCTATTTATCAGGCATAATAAGGGTAAAATTACACTTTTTATAGTCTATGTTGATGATATAGTAATGGCAAGAGGTAACAAAGAAGAGATGGCTCAATTGAAAAAGCTTCTGGCTTAGGAATTTGAGATAAAGGATCTAGGAAACTACAATATTTCCTGAAAATTGAAGTTACTAGATCAAAAAAAAGGAATCTTAATATTTCAAAGGAAATATATTATGAATCTCTTGGAAGAAATTGGTATGTTGGGTTGTAAACCAACAGAATCTCCTATCGAGAGGATTCATAAGTTGCAAGCAAGGACTAGTGAGTCAATTGATATAGGGAGATATCAGAGATTGGTGGGAAGACTAATTTATCTCTCACATACTAGACTAAACATAACATATGCAATCAGCTTGGTGGGCCAATTTATGCATGATCCACGCAAGGCTTATGCGCAAGCTGTCTTTCACATTCGATGATATCTAAAGTCTACCCTAAAAAGGTTTACTTTTCTCCAAACATGGTCACCTCTAGATAGAAGTCTTTACAAATGTAGATTGGACTGGATCTTTAGACGATAGAAGGTCTACTTCTGGCTATTGCACGTTTGGGGGAAGAAACCTAGTCACTTGAAGAAGCAAGAAGCAAATTGTAGTTGCTCAATCAAGTGTTGAAGTAGAGTGCAGAGCAATGGCTCAGGGTGTTTGTAAGCTTTTGTGGTTGCGGAAAGTATTGTAGGAATTAAATTTTTCAAGTAAAGACAAATTATCCCCGTACGGTGACAACAAAACTACCATCAGAGTAGCCCAAAACCCAGTACAACATGACCGTACAAAGCACATAGAGATTGATTGATACTTTATTAAAGAAAAATTGACTGATGGTGCCTTAAACTTATTTCACATAATGTCTGACAAGCAATTAGCTGACGTGTTCATTAAAAGATTCAGCAATAGGACCTATCATACTTTGGTCTACAAGTTGGGCATGTGTGATATCTATACACCAACTTGAGAGAGAATGTTGACTATTCTTTTGC
The DNA here is from genome assembly GCA_911865555.2 of Thlaspi arvense. NCBI lineage: Eukaryota > Viridiplantae > Streptophyta > Magnoliopsida > Brassicales > Brassicaceae > Thlaspi > Thlaspi arvense. The sequence goes on from CAJVSB020000256.1 coordinate 1,968, forward strand.
GATTTAGGCAGATTTTTAGGTTTTAATTTATAGCAATTAGTTCCTAATTTGTAATGATTTTATTCTATTACTTTCTATGTATATTACCTAGTTAGGCTTCAATTATGTGTATAAATACCTCTGTAATTACTTGTTTTATAGCGATAAGAGAGAAAATCAATATAATCTCCTTTCTCAAATTCTTCACATATGTATTTATAAGATCATTCATCCATTCATGCTTGAGACATGTCATTGATCATGCATATTATTATTTTCTAACGGAAGAGACATTTAGACCTGGCAATGACACTAATAAGACCGACACTAAGAGGATGCAATATCAACAGTAGTCACTGGTTTTCTTCCTAAGCTCAATGTTTTCCAAATAACTGAAAACAAATGATTCAATTTTCAAACCAATAACTTTATTCTCCAAGAAATGATTTTTATTTCCTATGCTATTGTTATATTTCTATGCAAGTAGAAATAGGGATCACATTTTTATACTATATGATTGATCTATGAAAATGTACATCTTTTGGATAATCTACCAGATAGTCATGTTTACGTGGTAGTACTGCATGACTTATTACCTGGTGGTGCAGACCACACCAACAAGCTATGTTTGTTTACCCATAAAGATAGTGCACCACAGAGTGAATTTCATAACCAGTAGCACCTAGCAGATTCTTTTTTTATAACTATGAGTATGATTATGACTTATGTTTGTTTACGTGCACGTTCGACCACATGTTTTTATATGTATTAATTCCAAGTTTCTATTTTCTTACAAATGAATTTATGAATTAGTAGTATTTTTGTAGATTTACAAATATATTCATGTTTCTCTAACTTTAGTTGAAGAACTGTTCACTAAGGCACAAGTCTCACCCATTTATTTATTTTTCCAAGTATCAGCAGTAGTCACTAAAAACTGCATCATGTGCATCCACTATATCAGCATCCCTAGTATAAAGAGGTTGAGCTCAAGTCATAGTAGTGTTTGTACTGGTCAGGTAGATGTATTGGACAAAGACAATTATAGACAGCTTGTGTGTGTGGGCACACGCATTTTATTTTGAAAAAAAAAGTTAAATGTAATGTGATGGTTATGATTAATGAGTATGCCTATATACCTGTTTATGTTAACGAGTTCTATGAACGTGAGTTAAATAGCAGACTCAGTAGGTGAAGTAGTTGAATGGGGTTTGGCTTTCTTATATGAATCACAGGTATAAGAGGGTGTTAAACCTTATTCCACTATTAAGCCTCACTTGTGTTACAAGGTGAGGTGTGACAAATCTATTCTAAACCCTAGCCCCTTTCTCTTTTTCTTCCTTTCTTCTTCTCGGTTGCTATAAACCCATCTCCTCTCCTATCTTTCTTTCTTTCTTCTCTTCTCCCTTCCTTTTAACTCTTTTTTGTTTCATTGTAGTTGCAATGACTGCTATTGCTTCTCTAGCACTACTTCGCCACTACAAGCTGTCACCCCTCATTATAACACCTCTCCTCCTTTTTTTTTTTTTTTTTGTCTTTCCTTCTTTTCCTCCTCGTCCTCCTCTTCTTCTTCTTCTTCTTCTCTTTCGCACTTGTCGCCACCACTCAGACTCTATGTTGCTCACTGAAGATCACTACTTTGCTGCCCATCTCTCCTTTTTTTTATTTTTTTAAAGTTTAAAAACTATTGAACCGAAGCAAACTGAAACAAAAGATATTGGTTTATTTAGTTTTAATTTAGTTTGGTTTCTTAGAAAGTTTAGCTCAGTTCAGTTTCTTTTTAAAGGACTAAGAAAATCAAATTCATGGTTTCAATTTGGTTTAGCATACAAATTGAACCAAACCAAACCATTTGCAACCCTAACCTTTATTGTATTCTTTAAAATTCTTTGTTAAAAGAGGTTGATAGAAAACTGTAATATGTGTGAATGAGTCAGTAATTATACACTGTCATCTAAACCTATACTTATAATACAAAGGACTATACAAATAAGAAAAGAAAATAAATGAAATAAATGAGAATATTCCTATGTGATATATTCCTAATCTACCTATATACATATATTTCTATGCTCCCACTAAGTTAAAGCATACAAGTCTTATGCACCAAGCTTGTTATATATATATATATATATAATCTGAGATCCCCTAAGAGACTTAATTAACACATTTACTAACTGATCATTAGAATTGACAAATCTAGTAACAACGCATCTAGACTAAATATTTTCTCTGATGAAGTGATAGTCCACTTCTATGTGTTTGATTTCTCTCGTGAAACACCAAATTCGAGACATTGTGCAAGATACCTTGATTATTATAGATCAATTGCATTTGTTTAATATCTCCAAATTGCAATTCTTGGAGTAATTGCTTAAGCCATATAAGTTCACAAGTTGCCAATACCATGGTACGATATTTTACTTCTTCACTTGACCTAATAACTACATCATGTTTTTTACTTTTCTAAGAAATCAAGTTATCTCCAAACATTACGCAATAGCATGAGGTTGATCGCCTATTTGAGGTCAACTTGGCCTAATCTGCATTTAAGTAGCTAATAATCTGAGAATAGTCTTTGTCTTCATACAGAAATCCTAGGCCCAATGCCTATTTGATACATGTAAGTATTTAGATTACAGCATCCCAATGACTATAACATGGAGATTGTAGAAATTGACCAACTACACTTATAACAAAGGAAATATCTAGTTGAGTGATGGTAAAGTAGTTTAATTTTCTAACAAATCTCTAATACTGTCCAATATCCAATAAAGGCTATCGTTGTCCTGGTAGGAGTTTGATGTTTGGATCCATAGGGGTGTCTACAAGTCTAGAATCTATCAAGCCAATCCCTTCTAAGATATCAATAGTATACATTTGCTGAGAAATAAAAAAAAATAGTTGATAACTGCGCCACATCAATAGTAAGAAAATATTTAAATTGACCCAAATTTTTGGTCTAAAAATGACACAACAAAAGTTGTTTTAATTGACTGAAACCTTCTTCATCATCTACTATGATAACAATATCATCTACATATATCACAAGATAAATGCTCTTATGGTGTAAGGAATGACGATAAAAAATAAAATGATTTGTTTTACTATGAATCATGCCAAATTACTGAACTAAATCACCCAAACCATGATTGTGGAGATTGTTTTAGGCCATAAATTGATTGGTATAGGCGGCATACTAAGCCAAACTCTCCTTGAACAACAAATCCAAGAGGTTGCTCTATAAAGACTACTTCCGCAAGCTCACCATGTAAGAAAGCATTCTTAATATCAAGTTGGAAAAAAGACCAATAATGCATTGCAACCATGGAGAAGAGAAGACAAAGAAAGGCAATCTTGGTAACAGAAGAGAGTGTATCTTCATAATTTAAGCCATAAACCTGAGTATAACCTCTAGCCACTAGACAGGCCTTCAAGTGATCAATCTTCCCATCAATATAAACCTATTGACACCTAGTTGTAAACTTGCTCGAAGGAAGGGGAACTAGTTCTCAAGTGCCACTAGAATGCAAAGTTGTCATTTCATCTATCATAGCTTGTTGCCGTTCAGGATGTGATAAAGACTCACCTATATTTTTAAGAATAGTCACACAGGACATGGAGATGATAAAAGCAAAATAAAGAGAAGACAGGCGATGGTAACTCAAAAAGGTATAAATAAAATGAGGATTTTGAGTAGAGCGGTTACCTTTATAAATAGCAAAAAGAGGGCTGACAGGACGAAGGGCTTGAGGCGACAAAGGTGTTAGATCTTAGCGAGAATTTGCAAGGGCAACAATTGAAGGGTCAAGTTGATGTTGATAAGTTTGGAGAGGACAAAATGGAGTAGCCTCAACAGGTGGTCCAAGTAAAAAAATTGGAAGAACGTTTGAGAAAGATTAACTTCAAGTGGATGAAAAGTAGAATGAGGACTCCTCAAAGAAAGTAATATTTGCAAAGATTATGTAATGATGACTACCGAGATAATAACATCGATAGCCTTTCTAAAGACGAGAGTAGCCAAGGAAGATGCATTTGAGAGATTTAGGTTAAAATTTGTCTAACTAGGGCTTAGATTATGAACAAAACAAATATAACCAAAAATATGAGGAGGAGACTATAATGGAGCAGATGAAAATAACAAAGATAGTAGAGTGTGATTTTATAGGATAGAAGAAGGCATATGATTGATTAAGTAATGGGCAATAAGGATAGTATCACTCTCAAAACGCAAAAGAACATGATTATTAAGAAATAAAGTACATGCTATTTCAATCAAGTGTCAATTCTTACGTTTAATGACACCAGTAGAGAATGTATCCGTTGGTAAGGAGGTGGCACATGCAGCCATGCATGTTGGAGAGGAAAGGTGGGTAGTTTGGCGTGTGGCGCGTGGCAACATGTGTGGCGCGTAGCAACATTGAAGGAAGGCTCTAGCAGCGACATCATTCTAGCAAATTGCTAATTGAAGGTAAGTGATCATGTGTGATGGGGTGCTTGACAAAAAAGTACACCTTGAAGATGTTTCTTTGGTACAATAGTTGCATGAATAGAGATGAAATAAAAAATTAAAAGTAAATAAAATTTAGAAGTCTAAAGTTTCAAAACCAAGTTTTGATACCGTGTTAAAAGAGAATCCTAGAAGACCTTAATATGTGTGACTGAGTTAGTGATTATTCACTGTCATTTAAATATGTATTATAATAGTAAGGAATATACAAATAAGAAAAGAAAAATAAATGAGAATATCCTTTGCAATATATTCTTATCATATACTTCTAATTTATCTATATACATATTTTTACACTCTTTTTTATGTCAAAAAATATAGTAACTTTAGAAAACATGGCAATAATTATAAAAAGTTAGAATAGTTGAAAGGATCAATAATAGCAAGTATATATCAATTAAAGGATTAATTACCTTGTTCATTTTGACCATTTCTTAGATATGCATCCACATTGTCTGGAATGTACTTTATAAAGCCAAGCGTTGATAGGATGGGCCTTCCTTTACGCTCATCGTATAAAAGTCGGACATTGATGTTTTTTATTGCAAATCCATTGCAACAGGTTACTGCAACTGATAATTCATCACCACCTTCCATATCATGACTTGCCATCTTGAAAAATGTTGACCATGTTATTTCTTCATTATTTTCTGGAATGCCCATGACTTCATATAAAACATCCCAATATAATCCCTTGCTATGGTTGCGAACTGTCAAATCATAGCAAGTAGTAGAATTCTCAATATAATTGTTATTAACGATTTGATATACAATATCCACAGTGAAGCCTTGGATTGTTGTAGTTCTCTTATGTGAAGGTATAGCAAAAGTTGATTCGGCTTTTCGATAGTTAACCAGCATGAAACCTTGCTTCTCGCTCTTGGTACCCAAATGCTAAATACATTCGGGCCTCTTTTTTGGTGACACAATTTAATCTCGTTGAAGATGGTTGCACCAGTTGAATTTGTTGAATTAACCACAGATGTTTGAAAAAGACCAGTGAAGTTATTAGGTATTCCAAATGTGGAATAAACCTGTCAACGACATAATTTCAAATTTTTATTGCGTAAAACACCATAAATCTTCATCATGTCATCTAGGAATAGAATACTTTTTTTTCTTATTTAATAATCTCTCCACCGTATTACAGACACTTTTCCTCTATGCTCAATTTTTCTTTTACATCCTTTTATTCTTTAACATAAAATTTATACTTGTCTTAATCTTATCTTGTTTTCATAATTAAATAGAATCATTTTGCTAATTTCACTTAACAACGAAGCCATACATTTTCCAACAAATAGAATGAAAGAGAATTTTAACATATTGGCTTTATATTTCTCCATCTCCTCTCCTCGAATTGATAAAATCCTTTTAATTTATAAGTAATAGAATAAAAATAGATAAACATCATAATCTTAGTAAATGTTTCAAAAAAAAAAAAAAAAACATCATAATGTTATGTGGTTGCCTATGTGACAAAGGTTTGTAATTGTAGAATATCGATATTATTCATACAAAAAAATGCTAACAAAATATTAGAACTTATATTCATAAATCAATTAGAAGTTATTCTACGTGCAAACATAATTTTAAAAATTCTAAAAATTTTAGTATAAGAGTTGAAAAATCAATTTGTAATATTAGGACTAAAAAACTAAACAAAATAACAAAAGAGAGAATTAAAAATTGACAGTATATTACAAATATGTTAATTTGATGATATGTAATAAAAAGGAAAGTACCTGGAGAGGACCCTGCATTACTTCTTTCTCGCAACGCTTGCGTAACTTGACATTTATAAAGTTGAGGGTTTCCCAACTGGACAAGCCCAAATTATATAATATCTCCGTGTCAACATTTTCAATTTGTTTTAATTTGAAAGCATCTTCAACTTCAGCTAGATTCTCACGGCCATCATATTCTACAAGGGTGTAAAGATTTTCACAGGTTATTCTCTTTAGCATTGTACAATTATTTACTTACAAAGATATCAAGTTGTTTTAATTGAATATTGGAGCTTGGGCATGATTCCAAGGAAAGAAACTCTACTAAGGCTACAACTTTGAAATCATAAAAGTGAAAATCTAACCAAATTGAAACTATCCAGTTAGTTTGATTCAGTTAATAAGAACTGCTCGGTTCGATTTCAGTTTAAATAAAAAATAAAATTAAAAAGAAAAAAGCTGAGAGGTTCCATTGGATTTTCGGTTCAATAGGTTAAAAAAAAATAACAAATCAAATTGAACCAAATAAGTTAAGAAATATACCGTTCTACCATACCTATGCTCCTTGAATAAATTTATTCTAAACCCTAGTCCCTTTGGCACTACTCTATTTTCCCACTGCTTCCTCTTCTCCGCACTTGTAGCAGCCACTCCACCACCATGTTACTCAGCCATACCCCACTCTTCATTGCTACTTTGCCTTCCCTCCTTTTTTCTTCTCCTCTTCTTTCCTCCCTCCTGGAGATGCGAGAGATCTGATTAGATTTTTTATTTTTATTTTTTTCAATTTAATGACTAATGAACCAACCCAAACTAATCTAAACTGGTTTACTCGGTTTCAATTCAGTTTGCTTTCTTAGAAAGTTCTTTTTAGTTTCAATTTAAAAACTAAGAAAATCAAATCTAATGATTTCAATTTGGTCTAGTTAGAAATTGAACCAAATCAAACTGTTTGCAACCTTAACCTCTATTATATTCTATACTATTATTATGCTCAAAATATAATAATTTTAAAAAAAAATGTGACAATAACTCTAAAGTATATCAGAATAATTCAAAGGAACAATAACGAAATATGTATGTGCATCAATTAAATGATTAATTACCTTGTCCATTTTGATCGCTTGTTAGGTTTGCATCCACATTGTTTGGAGTATACATTACAAGGGTGCAACTTTGTTCATTGGTTGATAGGGTGTGCCCTTGTTCATGCTCCTTGTATAAAAGTTGCACACCAATTTCTTTCACATTGAATTCAGAGCCAGTATATACTGCAACAGATAATTCATCACCAACTTCCACATGATGGTTTGCCATCTCGATAAGTGTTAACCATGTCATGTCTTCATTAGTTTCGGGAATGCCCATGACCTCGTAGAAAACTTCCCACCTCAATTTCTTTCTTTTGTTACGGACCAACAAATGATTTCTAGAAGTAAGGCGCTCTAAATGATTAGTTCTTGGGCAGTATTCTCTTTCCATATTCAATATGCACAATTAAGCCTTGGGTTAGTAGCTTGGGCCTTTGCCTGTATTCGCTTTTTCATAATCAATAAGCACAAATAAGCTTCGGGTTATTGTAGTATTCTCTCGTGAAAACAATGCAAAAGCTGATTCGACTTTTAGATGATGGTTGGACCAGCATGAAACCTTGCTTCTTGGTACCCAAGTGCTAAATATGTTACAGCTTTCTTTTTGGTCATGCAATTTACCCCGCGGAAAATGCTTTTACAATTGGAATCTTCCTCAAAACACTTCTTTGTTTGAAAACAGTTGGTGAGATTATTAAATATTCCGACTGTAGAGTACACCTGCACCAAAAACATAAGTTAACATAAATTTGCATCATGTCATTTCTTTTCTTATTTAATCATATCTTAATCCTCCATTCTTCTTTTACGTCTTTTTATTCTTTTTCTAGAATGTTTAACATAAATTTTTATAATTGTCATAATCTCATGTTCTTTCTTAATTAGACAGATTAATTTTATTAATTTCACTTAACAACATGGACATACATTTTCTAAGAACTAGAAAGAAAGATAAGCTTCCCACATTGTCCAATATTTCTCCATCTTCTTTCCTCTAATTGAATTAATCCTTTTGCTTTATAAGTAATAGAATGAAAACCGATAAACATTCTTCAAATTCAATATGAAAATAACTTTTCTAAGCTCTATAAATCAATTTAAAAATGGGAAAAAACCGACATTTTGTTTCTATATAAAAATAATATTTAAGACATAAAAAGTAATAATTGAAATATCTATATTATATATCATAATTAATTATTAAGTTTCTTCGTTGACGTTTGAAAAAAACAATCATCCTAATGTTATGTGCTTGCCAATGATGCAAAGAAATATGTTTGGACAACTGCTTCTAGTAGAAGAATACACACACAAAAATGCTAATATAAATTTTGAATTTATATTCATATATCAATTAGAAGTCCTTATAAATGCAAATATAAAATTTTAAAAATCCTAAAACTTTTAATATAAGAGTCAAAAAATCAACTTATAATATTAGGACTAAAAATTAACGAGGTAGTAAAAGATAGAATTAACAGTTGGCTATACAATATAAATATATTAATTTGATGATACGTAATCAAATGTTAGGGATCACAACAAAAGAAAGAGCACCTGGAGAGGAAACTTCCTTGTTTCTTTTTCCCAACGCTTGCGCAACTTAACATTTATATACAGGAGAGCTTCCAGGTTATACAAGCCCAAGTTTTCTAATATCTCCATATCAACGTTTTCAATTGGTTCTAATTTGAAAGCACTTCAACTTCAGCTAGATTTCCACAACCATTATGTTCTACTAGGGTGTCAGGATTTTCACATGCTGAGGTTATTCTCTCTAACGCTGCACAGCCATTTACATACAAAGCTTCTAAGTTCGGTACAAGTGCATATCGGAGCTTGGCACATGATTCCAAGGAAAGGGACTTCAGCTTTTGAAGACTTTTGATGAAATCCGGGGGTTTAGAAATCATATTATTGTTCAGGTTTAAGTATTCCAACGAGAGCAGGATGCTAAGATTGCTAAGGAAATCTTCATCTGATAGATTGCAGCCCTGAAGACTCAAGTCATTCAAGGATTGCGGGAGACAAGCCAATGTAATTTTGGGAATTTTTTGTGACTCTAGTATCCACTTGCACATGCATGTTTTCCATTGCCAAGTTGTCTCCTCTCCAATTCCGTTTGCACAAAGCACTTGAAGCTTATCCAGGTTCTTCAACTCCAGTGGTAATCCCTCCAATCTAGAACAACCACCGACATCGAGTGTGTCAAGAGATGTTAGCTCGCCAGTACTTCCTGGAAGCTTGCTTAAAATTTTGCAGCTCTTCAAGTCCAGCATAATAAGGTTCTTTAAGTTCCCAATGGATTCATGAAGTTCAACCAAACTTGTACAATTTTCAAGGATGAGTTGCTTAAGTTTGGGGACCATTGAGAAGTCAGGAGTTCCTCTAAGACTATGTGAATTTTTAAGGTTGAGGATTTCCAAACTACTAAGATTCTGTTAAGCAAGAAAAGGAGAAATATTAATATTCTATTAAAGAAACAAAAAGGCCTATAAAGTTTCCACTTTAGAAAAATAAAGAAGTGAATAAAAATGAGTATAAAGCTTACCTTACTTCCATCCCAAAGATACCTTAAGCTGCTATGTTTCATGTTCAACACAACTAGACTTTCCATGGCAAAATTAATTGGTATAGATTGTAAAGGGGATCCATGCCATTTTAAGCATTTCAACCTTTTAGGAAAATTTTCATAGTCTCCATGAAGTTGCACACACTTAAGTTTCAAAAATTCTAGGTTATGCATTTTTGCAAATGCATCAGTTTCCAAAACTATATTCAAATTTCCCATGGAAGTGGTGTCTTCTAAGTGTGAATTGCCTCGTTTTGACAGCCATTCAAGCACTCTTTGTAATGGTCTTTTCTTATTGGTGTGACCCATTGTCAAGGCATACGAATGACTCAATTGGCTCCCATCAAGTACAATGCTTTTGACGTTGCCTGTGCCCTAACAAAGAATGACAAAAATTAGAACATTAGAAGCAAATGATGTTTATACCAAAGAAAAGAAAAGGTTCCAAGTATTCATGAAGAATAGTTAATTCTTACAGTTTTTCCCTTAAGACATTGACAGAATCATCATGATTCCAAAGAATGCAGCGTTGTCCTAACTCATTCCATGATTCTTCACGAACAATCTTTCTTCCCATTTCTTGAAGTAATTGATGCATCTGAAGTGGGCTATGTGCTTCTAACAAACACATGTTCATCAGAATGTCAATCCCATCCATTGCTTGAAAACCAATCCAATTCAACTTATCTGTATATTTGCCAACAAATAAGCAAGCAATGTGTAGGAATAAATTTTTCTCCCGCGGATGTAAAGAGTCATAGCTTGCTCTTAGTACTCTGAAGATCCTTTCATTAGGCATCTCTTCCAATTTACGCAATTCCAATTTATGCAATTCATTCATCCATTTGCCTAAATCATCTCCATGATGTCCCAACAAAGAAGCCAAAACTTCAATTGCCAATGGAAGCCCTCCACAGTATTTCATTGCAGTTTGAGAAACATCCTTAAAAAAGGTAGGAGGGTGAGGTTCCCTAAAGGCATGCCAACTAAAGAGCTCCAAGGATTCATTTGGACTCAATACATTGATTCTTGTCACCATGGGAGCTTCAAGAGGACTCAACAACTTTTCATTCCTTGTGGTTATAATGATTTTACTACCTCCAAGAAGCCAATTTCGTTCTCCAAGTATTGTATCCAATTGTTCTCCCTCATCCACAGCATCAACAATAATTAGAACTCTTTTGCAACTCAAGCCTTTTTGAAGTTCAAAAATTGCTTTAGAATTATTGTGCACCTTTTTCTTTTTATCTTTTAAGATATCTAAAAAAAGTTGTTCCTGCAAACGATGCAAACCTCGAGATTCTTTCAAAGTTTCTCTCACATTTTCAAGAAAACTACTTCCTTCAAATTTTGAGAAATTTTTATTATAGAGAAATTTGGCAATTGTAGTCTTCCCTATTCCCCCCATCCACAAATTATCATTATATGAGCGTCAGTTGCCTCATCTTGTAACCAAGAATCGATGCCTCTAGCTCGATCATTTATACCCACCAGATGGGATTTAATGTTCAACTCCTTGGGATGTAATTTCTCTCTCATATACTGAACAATTGTTGGATAAATTTTGACTCATTCCTAAAAATAATCAAGGTTAGGAATTTTTATAAAGCGAATTATTATAGTGAGTACAACAAACAAAATAACCAAGCTATTATAATTATAAAAGCAATTAAAAATATATTTTTTCTTCTCATTTAAACTATATATGTATGTCACTCGCATCACCCTCTTTCACAGCCATAATGTAAGCAATAAAATGAAGAGATGTTTACCCATTAGCATCTTCTTCCAAATCCATTCCTCTGCAATTGGCACACTGTTGAAGAGCAACCTTCCAGTCCTCCAACTTTCGTGGGTCCTCTTTTCTCTCATTCAACTTCTGTTCTTGCATTTGAAATGCTTCTCCAAACTTTCCCCTTAGATGCCTAACGTCCCTAGGCTTGACATTATAGAAGATGGGAACAACCGAATGTTCACCGAAATTCTTGCGTTCAAGGATCTTCACAAGTTCATCCAGGCACCACCTTGAAGACGCATAGCTTTCAGAAAGCACCACTAATGAAATTTTCGCCTCTCTAATTGCTTCCTCCCGCTCCATTTTGATATCTTCTCCGTATTTTAACTCTTTGTTGTCCAGGAATGTGCAAAAGCCAGCTCCCCGTAAAGCTGTGTAGAGATGACTCATAAAAGTTTGACGAGTGTCAACACCTCGAAAGCTCAAGAATATGTCATAACGAGATCGAGAAGAGGAAGAGGAGGAGCAGGCTTCTCCAGCTCTGGTAGAAATCATTGATAAGCCTCAAGAGAGAGTGAAGGCGAAAAGGAAGCAACGAATTGAAGCAATTTTCTTAGGAAGCCATAAACCAACTTTTGCCCAGGGCAATTGCCACCCACGATGCTAAAATCTGCCGAGAAAATTTTATCCCAAAATGACAGCAACTTCATCTGAGAAGCTACTAGGAGATTGCTGCAACATGGTGGAATTGGCACTTTCTCCAAGAAGAGAAAAACTTAGTGCCTCGTTTGAACAATTTATCATATAATAGTAGGGTTGTTCCCGAAAAAGTTCTTCAAGGCAATTCCTGGTGCTTTCACATCTACCCCAACAGTCCTCACCTACAAAAAGAAAAGATTCAGTTGCCAAATACCAGGATTAAAATGATAAATTCTCCAATATTGAAGGCAAATATAAGGTAAATATATTCTATGAGAATCACTTACTTGAAGATATGATACTGCATCCTGTTCTTGCTCAAGATTTTTTATTGATTGCTGGACAAAATATATCACTGACTCGTATCCTCAAATGTTGTGGTTATTAGGAACAAGAGGAAGAAGAAGAATAATGAAAGAAATTACTTCACACACCTCTCAAGAAATGTTAGGAAGCCATAAACCAGTTGTTGCCCAGGAAGATTCCAAGAAACTAAATGGAGAAAAAGAGCACAGAAGGAGGGAGAGCGAAAAGCAAGTCAAGCCATAAACAAGCTGTTGCACACGAAGATTCCTGGAAATTGAATCGCGCAAAAGAGCAAAGAAGGACAGAGAGCGAAAAGCAAGTCAATGGGGAGCGTCAAGCACGCATTAATTGGAAAACTTTCAATTATGGCGACTTTGCCTTTAGTTCTTTCCGCTTTCCATCGTCGAATTGACTTCACTGACGACTCATTATTCATAAATATCTAAATCACCACAGCACCCTCGTTAACTATAAAACATGGCAGAGGTTGATTTTAGAATTTAATATATTTTGTCAACTTGTGGCTATTTTCTAAAACTTGATCCGGCGAAAAGAACATTTTTTTTTTTTCAATGATTTATTGTTCAAAAAAATATTTAAGGTTCGAAATTTAAAAATCATGAAAATATTATTAGAAAATCAAAATTAATTAATTACTTAACTGGCAAAAGAGGAAATAACCAATCAATTAGTCATTAACTTTTTATTTTTAAATTTATTTTTTTAATTAATTAATTTCCACACTTCCAAATTAATAATATCTTCTTTTACCATAAACTTATGCCACTCTTTCATTATTTAGAATATCAAAAAATCTTTTTTCCCTTTTCATTTATTTGAGTTTTTTTTACCATACTATATTTCTTTATAATAAATTAGTAAATATGTCTTTTAATTTATCTTTTTATTAATTATCCCTAAATTAAAGCAATGAATTCATTAGTTGAAATGAACAGCTCACTTTTCGCAGAACTTTCCCAGAAATTTCAATGCTGGTTGAAATGACATGTAATAAAACTATTAGCTGCTGCAACCGCGTGGCTATCTTGACTAAGAGTCTTTAATTAACACTAATGGGCATCTCTTCAATTTTTTTTTTCAATTTAGAAGGGAGGAAATGAAAGAGAAAAAGAAAAAAAAAGGAAACGAAAGCAAAGGAAAGGGAAATGAGTGGCTGTCCGCCATTGTTGTTGTGTGGCTGGAATGTAATCAGTAGCTTAAATAAGATTTGTTTATAAACACAAAGCTTTTCTTTTTGTTTAAGGAAACCATCGGCTCTTGCAGACCGCGTAGCCATCTTGGCTAGGATTTCCACGGATTCTTTAATTCAGACGAAGGGCAACGTCGAGGGAAGGGAAATTTCCATCTCTTCAATTTTTTTAAGGGTTGGTTAATCTCCTTAAACCATCACTAAATTATCAGATAAGACCCCTCAATCAAAAATTATTATTTACTCCTTAATTTTTAATAACCGTGTCATGCCCAACTCAAGAGCGTGACTAGCACCAAGGTTATTATACCAACCTTAGTAAACCTCTGACTATAACAGAACAGAAAATGCATAATTTCAAAATATTTACTAATATATATACAAATCAAAAATGCGTCTAAGTGATACATAGAGTTATTAGAGTACAAAAATTGAAATATACAAATGTGCCCGTACATCAAGTCAATACGGCAATAACAAAGTCAATCACTGAAACTACTACTACTGGACAAAGCTGAAATCTGGAAAGGAGGGGAGGAAAAAGGGTGAGTATAAAACTCAATAAATAAGAGTACTATTTCAGACATGCAGGAACATGCATCTCAATTTTAAACACAAATATCATCACAATTAATAAACAATAACATGGTTTACAAAAAACCACAATTGCCTCAGGTAACACGGTCAGAATCAAAAAATCAAACACCTGTCAGAGTATCGGAACATATCACATATCGTATTGGGATCCCGTGTCAGAACTAGAATAATATATATACAAATGATTGGACTCAAGGCACTCCCCACATGCTATGGCAATCCACTGTCCGCCAACTGAGCTCTTGGCATCCCTTATCAGAACCAGATAGCACATATCACACATGTCGCAATGGGATCCCATGCCAAAACCACATATCACATATCATACCGGGATCCTGTGTCAGAATTAGAATTACATATATCATATCATTGGACCCAAGACACTCCCCTGCATGCTATGGCGATCCACCGTCTACTAGCTAAGCCCTTGGCATCCCGTATCAGAACCAGATAGCACATATCACACATGTCGCACTGGGATCCCATGCCAGAATCACATATCACATATCATACCAGGATCCCGTGCCAGAATCAAAATCACATATATCACATTATGGGACCTAGCGCACTCCCCGCACGCTACGGTGATCCACCATCCACTGGCTGAGCCCTTGACATCCCGTATCAGAAACAGATAGCACATATCACACATGTTGCACTAGGATACCATGCCAAAACCACATATCACATATCATACCAAGATCTTGTGCCAAAATCAGAATCAGAATCACAGAAAACTCCCAACAGATAATTTTTGAAAAAAAATACACGTACCACTGAGGTGTGTATGTAAATATTTACAGAAATAGTTCCAAGTTTATCAAGATATAAACAGATAGATACATGTCCCTAAATTAATATCATAATTCAGAAATTTGAGGACAGAAGATAACAAAAAACCCAAATGCGGACACATGTATAGAAAGTACTGTCACTCATCGAGCACGGCAAAAATGGGTATTGAATCTCTAGCAAACGGCTCACTGATCCTTGCGTGCTCCCTTCGGAGTATCTACAATCACCAAATCATAAGTTAGAATCAGAATCGAATTTTATTCTAAAAGACTCAGTCACTGAAAATGGCCTAGGGCCTCCCCTGTATTCGGACCCCTAACACGCATCCCGAGACCCCCGAGACAACTGTACATAATGCTAACTCGTGCCCCAAAATGCTACCTGACCTCATTCTTAACAATTTCTTAAACCAAAACAAACCGGACTCCAAAAGCATTAAACCGGCTTGAACAAGACCCCCGAGCCTTATAACCAAATTAAACTAGCCTCAAACCATCAAAAACCGGATTGAACCCGACCAAAAGCCTGTTGAACCGAGCTGAACGACCCTATTTCCCATGAATCGAGCCAAACGGGCTCAAATCCCCATAAACTAGGGTGAACTGGACTTGTTTCTTCATAACCTGAAATGAGCTAGCCTCAAACTATAAAAAACCGGATTGAACCGATCAAAACTCCCAAAAAACACCTTGAACTAGGCCCTAAAGCCCTTGAATCGGCTCAAGAATCAAATAAATGGAGTGGTTTACCCATTGAGTCCCCAAAATTCATGTGAACCAGAAACGATTCACAACTAAAACTTGGTCCCATCTTGTTCTCCTTATTCTACCAGATCGAGAATCAGTCCAATCTTTTGGTTTGAGTGGGGCTAGGCCCTGAACTAGCCAGTTCTAGCCCAACAGGGCCAAACTGGCCCAAATAGCCCAGGATAGACCCAAATACCATCTAGGTCTCTCATCTTCACCCGAAAACTCGAGTCGCAGACCTGGATTCCTATAACGCATCCGAACACCATTAACACCCCAAAAATCTAGCAAAACTCACTTACCCAGGTGATTTGAGGCTTGTTAAACCAAATTCCGTGGTCCTCGAGCTCTTTAGCTAGCTTTAATTCGAGAATTTCAATTTAAAAAGCCAAAAATTTCCAAAAAAGTTCCATCCGATGCCGACAGCCTTCCTCACAACTTTTCCCTCTCTAACTCACTCCAAACTTCAAATTGAGTACACCCACTCGCTCGTTTTTTTCTTTTCACACAATTTCCCATGGTTTTGGGTGAGTTGCTATGCTCCTATTGGAGCAATTTGGCTTTGAGGACCTTCAACTGGGTTCCGACCGAAAGTCCTCCTCATCTGCCACAATCCAGTCACCCGAGCTTGTTTCCTTTCAATTAACACCTTAGATTTTTGAATTAACCCCCAAAACATTTCAATTGTTGCAAAGCAACCCAAAAATCAATTAAATAAAAATAAAAATAATAAAAAGAAATCAGGCCATTACAAACCGTTATATTAATTGTTTAAATTTTGCTCATATTATTGAAACATGGGGCGCAGTTGAGCTGTTAAATTTTTTTGACAAAAATGCCACTATTCTTTTTATATTAACCCCTTAAACCATCACCAATTTATCAATTAAATTTCTTACCTAAAAAAAGTTTCCCAACTCAATTACAATCTGTGCATTACTGAAATTAGTAAAATTTAAATAGTTAATATAATAGTTGTTAAAATTTAATAAGTAAGGTGATGTAAGGTATGTTGGAATCCTTTTGAGCATTTTTTTTGTTTGCTTTTCTATCTCTGTTCCAACATACCAAATATAATGATAGAATAGGAATGCTTATTCTATCAGTGTGCATCAAATATACTCATAAGAATTTTAATTCAATTCCATTCCCATTTCCCTTCCCACTCTCATTTCCATTAAAAATCGTCTCATCGTACTATACGTCACCTAAATAATATTTTTTTAGTCAAGAAGTTTAAATAATTTAGCGGACATACACAGAGTCTTTAATCGATACTAATGCGAAATGCGAGGCAAGGCAGATTTGCATCTCTTCAACTTTTTTGGTTAGAATGGAGGAAAAGATAGAAAAAAAGGTAGAAAAAAAAAAGAAAGAAAAGGAAAAGGAAATAGGAAAATGAGTGGTTTTCGGCCATTGTTATAGGAAAATAAACACTTGTCTTTATGAAATTAAATATTCAATGGTCAATGGTCTGCACTTACAATTATTCCCCACTCTCTTTAGGAAGTGTGAAAGGTTCAAAGAAAATAAAATATTAATAATTGTGCTTTAATAATTTATAAATCAAAATTATTAAAATTATGATATTTAATAAATAAAAACTATTATTAGCTAGTCTCATTGTCAAGACAACGTATAATTTTTTTTTCCCTTTCTTCAAGTAGAGATAAATAATGAGCTTAATTTTTTCAAGAAAAATTGACAAAATGCAGGAGAATTATTTTCAATATTGAGATTATAATTGACTTTAATTTTATTATTTTAAATTCCTATATACATGGGGTAAGCTCGATCAATATAAGTTTGGGTAAGTATAATTAAATTAACGGAACACATGCAATAAGTGTTGTGTTGATTGATGCTCGTGCAATTATAATTAACCTCAACATTGGACATTCCTTTTTGCTATACATGAGTTTTGGTTTGCCAAGAGTTTGGAAGAATTTCAATCTAAAATATAGAAAGAGCGAGGAAAAGCTTTGGCAATATTAATTGATTTTAAATATAAGTGAATATATTTTCTTGTAAACCTACAAATTTTTACCTTAAAAATATCTGTATCTCATTATACAATCTTCTTAATAAAAAAGATGCGAATGATCTCAATCTCTTACAAATTTTTTCTTACCTAAATTTTTGATATTTAAAAAATGAATATTCGTTTATTATATATGTAAGAAATAAAACAAAAAGAAAACAAAGAAAAAAAAAAAAAACGTGGCAGAGCTGGTGTGAAATCGTTTAATTTTTAGTTGCGGTTCAAGAAGATTGTCTAATTTAGTTTAACTTATTAAAAAAAAAAAAAGAAAATTAAGAGATGGATTTTATTGGATATGTTTAAATATGTACATTTGTTGAAGATAGGGAAGGGTGTATATGCTCTTTCGGCTGTGCTGCTTTTTGTAATTGTTCACTTTACTCCAAGCCTTCGGCAAACTGTAAACAAGCAAAGCAGCCTTTAATGAAGTTTTATGAATATGTTTTTAATAAAGAAAATTTAAAAACATTGATCAAGTGTGACACCCCAAAGGGGGTGAGTGTGTGTGACATCCTTAGGCAAATCCCACATCGACAAAACACAGGAGAGATCCTGAGCTTATTAGAGACTAGAGACTACTACTGAACAACTTGGGCTTAAGCATTTTGGGCCAGTGGTTCAGGCTCAACAAATTGTTAGGGCCAGTAGTCTCGGGTCGTTACAAATGGTATCAAAGCCACTCCGCGTGCAACCTTGAACGATGGTGGGGCAAACCTCAACGAGGACGCTGAGTCCCAAAGGGGGGGTATATGTGACACCCCAAAGGGGGGTGAGTGTGTGTGACACCCTTAGGCAAATCCCACATCGACAAAACACGGGAGAGATCATGGGCTTATTAGAGACTAGAGACTACTACTGAACAACTTTAACTTAAGCATTTTGGGCCAGTGGTTTAGACTCAACAAATTGTTAGGGCAAGTAGCCTCGGGTCGTTACATCAAGGGTTCAGAACACAGAAGATAAAGATAGTAAATTTTACATTCATGTTCCATGAGTAAACCTAGTGTTCAGTGGGATATTGTCTAACAACATTGTTAGAATTTTACATAAAAAAAATTTATATAAAGATGATTATGTCTACTCTATAAACATTGATCATAAACCCACATAAAACCTCACGCATTCAAGTATCGGGAAATAAATATAAAATCAACACAACAGAATATTTTCTTATGTCAATTTACCAGAGTATAATTGGCTTAGAACACCAAAGCTGTTGCTTCAGATATCACACAAACATAACTGAGAGTACACAGCTGCTTATTCAAAGGAACTGCTGTAACAAAAAAGAGGTGAGATCAGGAGTAACCAGACACTGGATATATCTTAAGATTACGTCTATTTCATGCTCTTTGGTTCTCACGATTTGTGAAATGAAGTATCATTCCTAAAACAAGGAGTGCAGGACCCATCACAACCCAATTCTTCAGTCTAGACGAGTGACTCTGAAATTAATAGATTCAACAAATGAGTGGAACTTGATCTGGAATGTGAAGAATTATTTAATTTAAAAGAAAATACGAAACATCTATATGGATAAGCACATGCCCAAAATGGAATCTGGTAACTGTAGAGAGGGTAGCAGATTTACAGAGAAAGTTATCGACATGTAGTCATGTTCTTAATATTGACAAGGGGGCACCAAAAAATAGGGAAAATCAGCTCTTCCTTATTGGTGTTAGGTGGGTCCTGTCTATTAAAAAAAATGATTCTTAATAAAACATAAATAATCATGATGCATGACAAACCTTAGAATTCCTTCAGGTTCAAAAGGTGCTCAGCACCATGATGGAGCATCATTTAGAATAGGTCCCTCATAAGGTGAATTTTCAGCGCAAGCCTGAAGTGTAGTAGGCAAAGATAAGACATTCACAACGTGAATGCCGGTTGAGCAGTGAACTAGAGAACAGAGAATACAATAAAGGAAAGGTTCGACAAACTACTGACTTTGATCTCCTCCAAGCTGGATGGTGATACATGTGATTGATTCCAAGCACTTTTCTATCAATATAACCAACAGCATTACAAGGAGGATCCAGTTTTCCTCTTACACCACAAGTTACCTGAAATTAACACTTACAAATTAATGAAGATATGTGAATGGTTTTAAACCTAGCAGTTTTGTTCCTCTGACAAGCTACCTTGGAGCTTAGAATGTAATCAACACAGAAAATAATGCAACTGCTGAAGTTACTTACTAAAATAACAAGGAACTATCATTTCAAATGATTCTTATTCATTTATATCTCGTTTTTCCTTCTCTGGTAGACCATTTAAGTACATGCTTGAGAAAAGTTGCTTTAATTGCCAGAAGTATTTTTATTATTGGAGGGGGCTGTAAACAAATGGCTATATTCTGAATAAATTATAACATATTAATCCTCTTTCTGATTCTGTTACATGTTGAAAACCAGTTCAGTTGCATCTCCATTATATCTATCAGAAGAAGCAGTATTACCATGTGAGTGTTTCTAGGCATGTAACTGAAAGGAATAATTCATCAGGTGAGTGGCAATGGCTAACGCAATATGAGCAAGCAGATCCTACCCTCAAAACCTTCCCATAATCTACATTCTGGACAGTGAGATCCCAGTCTGTGAACATAAATTCCATATACTAAAGCCAACTAAGAATAAGGATGCATGCTCCAGCCAACTTGCAATTCAAAATAAAATAAATAAATAAATAAAACCCAAAGAAAGGATCGTGTAAAAATTATAACCAGGGGCATCAATTATTAAGAAAAAACCAAGTCGTCCAACTAACCAGTGCCAAATATATAACTTGAATATAGAGAATCTGCAAGATGATAGCTTCTTTGCTTGAGCACTTTGTGTTGAAATCTCTAATAGTTCAATGACCAAATATGCAAGAGTGATTCTCTACAATAGATCAAATGAATCACTGCATAAAAAACTACTATTGTGCACAAAACAACTTAATAAAAACTAAAATTTTTCATCAGGCTACTAAAGAACAAGGATCAATGTTTGAATTTTTAGGTTTGCAAAGAAACAAAAACATTCCAGAATCTTTACAAAATGTTCAAAAAAATCTGAAAGTCTGACAAGAAGAAACACAAGTAAGCTAGAATGTATCAAAATACAAAAGGATTAGTAGTTGATTAATTAGGCAAATTGAGCTTTCAATGCTAATTGACAGAAGGAAACAAAACTTCTAAAGTTTTTTTCAGAAGGGAGATTCCAATGCTAGTTTGTCAGAAGGGTCAAACAAGCTCACCATAGTGTGCATTGTTCACTAATCCACTTATGTTTCATTTTGCTCCCTCTGGAGGAAAGGCAAATTATTGGGACATTTTAATGGGAAAAAAAAATGAAATTTCATCCCTCACTAGGGAGAATTATATGCAACAATACCTACAGAATGCCACACCACCTTATCTCTTTCATGTCCACACCATACGTCAACTTGTCAAGAGCATGTGAATAACCTCCTCCATGCCACAATGTAGTTAATTAAGTCAGTGTTCAAAGAAACCTTATGCATACTTGTAGGAAAATGATTTATACAAGAGAATTTCATTCCTGAAGCCCATGTTGAAAGTATTAAATGTGATTGTTAGATTGTCAACGGCCATAGGTCCCAATTAGTAAAACCCCAAGGTAAGTGTGGTGTGTACCCACAACTTCAACTCTGGTGTTGGAAATTAGGCTTGTAATTTTTTGTACATCTTAATTTAAAATGCATAATTTTTCTCATCACGAAAAAAATACTGTATGCCCTCCTAGTCCCTAGACTGTCAAGCAATAGAATGTTTATCCAGTTGTTACTAGTTAGGTTCATTTATTACCCTACAGGATGCATAAAAACCCTAAGTTTCATAGAAGGAGATTTATTTTTCTTGCAGGAATGGAAAACCGTGCACTATAGGTAAGTACAAACTACATTTGAATCCCAAAAGCTTTGACTTCCCTCCCGGAGTGCATATGGTTTCTCAGGAATCTCAAAGTCACATATAGATACATATATTTCCGAAGAAGAGCTGACTAATAACCATAAGCAACAGCTTGAACTCTACAAGTAAACTAACTCTAGATTATAGTTATATGGATTGCAGTATAGTATGGAATGCGGGATTGTCACACCCCACCCTTCCTAAATTACCCATGTGAGGCATGACAGCGAGGTAGTGGCCAACACCTCCCGGTGCCTAAAATCCTACAGCATGCTAGCCACTGTGATCCCTCGTCATATCTGCTAGGGCAACCTGACCTGTAAAACCTGCAACCTGTAGCATTTATATGCAGAAATATACTACTAGGCAGTAAAATAATTTTACATTCCTAAACACATACTCTGCTTATGCAGCAGCCATAATAAATCACATACACAAACTAAGCATATCCCATATAAATGATTAAACATCTACTAATGAACCCCTATAATAACAAAATGGTAAACAACATTCCAAAATACAATCCCTCTTTCTCTTCATTATGGTATAACTACAAAGTTTACTACAAAATTGTATTATTATTAATCAACCCCAAAGAGATCCTGCTGGCCCACCTCCACTAGTGTGATGTGAAACTAGGTGCGTATGCTCGGCAAATGGTGATGAGCTACAATGATCAGTCTGACACTACAAAAATAAAATAGTATGAGAACTAAAGTTCCAGTGAATGGCACATTGCCTAAACTTTGCGGAAACAGAGAAGATTTCATAATAACATACATATAAACATGGTTAAAAGTCTAAGTAATTATAAAATACATGAGTAGAACATCACAGAAAGTGTGCTTTATTTTCTGGGTTCACCATAATATTCATAAAAACAAAAGAGCATAAAAGAGGCATAAACATCATAATCATGTACTACATAACATAGAGCTCTGATCGGATGTGCACAACCGACAATGTCTAAGGGTAGTAAAACATAAAAGCCAAGTCTAGCCCATACTTGGGCAAAATATGTTGGGCGCTACTACACTGTGTAGCCTGCATCATGGGTCACCACTCCAAGTCAAACTGACACAGTCTGCGGTGTTTAAGACCCCGCTGGGTCCAATGTCATAATCTAGACTGTAGATCTGTATCTAGACTGTAGATCTATCACCTGCCCCAGATGACTGCCGAACATTCTCAATCTGAATGCAAAGCACCAAAATCTCACAAAATCATAAAATCCGCAAATATTTTGGAATTCAGAACATAGACACTCTGTTTCCACGTTTTCATAATCAAATACATTCATAGTCGATAAAACAATTTATATCTGTCGTAAAACATGCATTTCATAAAAAAAAATAAATAATAAAAAACCTAAGTTTAGAAGATATGCCACTAACAGTGTAGATAGACTCTATGAATGACTGGTGGGATCTGTCCGGCCAGTATTAGGCTCGGCTTGGTCTCCTTCTCCTACAAATGGAGAAGATGTAAATATAAGTAAAGCAGGTGTATGATGCAATACATGTTAAAAGTTCTAGATGCTCTAAATTCTACTTTACTTTAGAATTGTGCTCTTGCTTACTCTACATGTTTTTATTTCTTTGAAAATCATCCTTAATCTCTTTCTTAACTTAATTATACTTAGATTTTTAATTTCATTAAGAGCTCTTTACAAGTCATAAATCATTTCTTCAATATCTTAATTTGCTAGAAAGAAAATGCTAACACTTATCTAAGAGGCTAAAACTCAAAGTTATTTCTTTCTTAACTTATGTCCATGCTTTAGTCCCTCTTTAACCCTTATTTCTACCCTCTATCTTATGCCCCATATGAGGCTTACCACTCCTCCAAAATTCTCTTCCAAAATCAGAATTTTTTCTTGAAGAATTTTCTGCACTTATAGCAAGTTTTCTTAGTTGGGTAAATTTAGTTTTTATGCCAAATTTGGGTCTTTCTTAATGCTTTCTTACTAAATTGGATTATCCATCTCTTAAACCACTTACTTAGCTTGGTTTAGAACAGAATTTGCCCTCTAAAATGGTTCAGCCAACATAGATAAGTTGCAGAAATTTTCTATCAAAAAATTTTCCTGCACATCCTCTCTTGTTTACTAATTAAGCTATGCATGGTTTTGAGGTAAATTCTTAATTCCCTAAATTTTCCTTTTCAAGTTGGATTAACCACCATCTAAGTTAACCATTAAACCTGGTTTTAGGCTCACTTGAGCCCCTAGGAATTTTGTGCAACCCATAGAACCCTGCAGAATTTTTACTGCAGAAATTTTTTTCTGCTCTGCAGTTTTTTTCTGCACACCTTCATGACTTCACCACTTGAGTTTTGTATAATTTGAGCTTAACTGGTGTCTTCTTCCAATTCCTTTCCTAAGTTAGGTTGATCGTCATCTAAACTACACTTTAAACTAAATTTTTAACTCACTTTAACCCCCTGAAAATTCAGCCCAACAAGCTTTCCTGCAAAAAAATTTTCTGCTCAACCTCCTCTCAAATTCCAGTTTCCAGCTTTGTTTTCTTCATCTTTCTTGTTTCATCTTCTCTTTCCTCCAACCCAACACAATATCCTCTGTTTTTCCCTGTTTTCTAGCATCAAACACAGCAACTAAGAATCAAAACTACCCACAGAATTTCAAAAATCTTTTTCAGCACAACAAGCTTTCTACCAAGTCTCCCTAAAGGTAACAAAATCATTCAACTCCTTCACCTCACGGATTACAGTTTTTAGCAAAATTTCAGCAACCCAGTAGCAGTTTAAAATAGGGTTTTAAGCAAATTAAATGAGATTAAATTGTAAACCAATTCAAGATATACACAAATTTCACAAAATTTTAAGAAATTTATAAAGTTTTCTTGATTTTCTTACCTTTCTTCCCCTCTTCTTCCTTCTCCCTCTTTCTTCTTTCTTTTTCTCTGCTATTTTCTCTCTTACACGGGCTGTCTAGATGGGTCTGGAACAATGCAAGCTACTTCTACGTATACGAGGCACCCCTTTTTAAAGAAAATTACAAGAAAGCCCTCTTTTATCAAAATTTCAAATTCCCCCCTTGCCATAAATATCTTTATACATATCCCTTAATTTAAACAACCTATTTATATAATTAGTTTAAAAACTATTTGTCTTAGTTTCTTAAGTGTCAAATTCTTAGAGTTTTACTTTAAGAAACTCATTATGATTTATTTAAATATTTCATTTTTTTTCTCATTATATCATATAAACTTTCCAAAATCTCTTAATTATTCTCTTCTCACTCTTTTTTTTTTCATAATTAAAATTTTATATAAATCTTCACTTAATCCTAAGATCACTAGTTTTTATATAATGCATATAAAGATGACATACATGAAGTTATAAGGTGATGCAAGAATATGCAATGCATTGGTGCAAGTTATACATGCTCACTTGAATTGGAATGTGATGGGGAAGGACATTGGTACGTGATTCATAACTTATTTTGAAACAGGGCATTGGGAGGATAGGCTTATTGAGAATGCTATTTCAGGATGTGGTATGGTTAAGAGTTATTGTATGAATCATTCATAAACATGTTGTGTGTGTGTGTGTAACTATGAACACATTTTTTATTTCTAATTATCAAATAATAAGATATGATTTATAAAATGGGAGAATTTTCATCAAAGTATAAATTAAAACATAGAGATTAAATTTTAGTCTTTGTTTTGGAAAAAGAATTCTTAATAAATGTATTATATTCCCTAAAAAAACTATTGGAAGGTTTAATTTTCAGCATTTGTTTTAGAAAAGAAATTCTTAATAAACACATTATATTTCCTAAAAAAAAAACTGTTGGAGTTGGGAGGTTTAATTTTTAGCCTTTGGGAAAGGAATTTGTAATAAATGCATTATATTCCCTTAAAAAAAACTGCTTGAAGGTTTATTTTGCAACCTTTATTTTGGAAAGAAATGTTTAATAATAAATGCACTTCTTAACCCTAAACTCTAGGCTAATTACATTCTAATCAAAAAGAAAGAATTGTTGTCAACCAGGTCTAATTAATGCTAAAAAAATCAGCCATTAATGCTGTCTACTGATTTATACTAATAAATTGAGTTAAATAATTAAAAATGGGCAAAGTGAATTCGAGACACTTAGAGAACACACCACGAATTGGGTTGCTCAACCCAAATCAAAATTACCTGGGAGTAGAGCGAACCAGGTAACTATGCTCCAGATCCAACATGTGTTTGTTCAAGCATCATAGCATTATTTCATGACACACAGCTTGTAGGCTTTATATGTGCCCATGGATGATTTTAATATTGAATTGATTGTTAAGATTGTGCCTTTCTAAAGGAAAACATCTGGATAATTTTTATGGAAACCTTCAGTAACTTCTCTACAAATGATTAACTGCCTTTTGTGAAACTTTCGTGATTGACAATCAGCAACTATACAAGTAGTCCTATTTTTCAATTACTTCCACAAACACATTGAGGGTAGTAGAAAAAGAAACTATTAGCAGAGATGGATCTAAGATCCAATCCTTGGGGTAGCCAGATATGGTGTTAATATTAACAGAAAATAAATATACCAGACTAAAGAACTAGTAATTATATTTAATTACGTAATGAATATGCCAAGAAAAAAGACTAAAAGAAAGAACAAGAGAAAAGCCTCACCCTGTAACTGGAGGCCCCCAGAACAAGAGTTTGAGAGTCCTTAGTATCACTTTTTTGGTAGCTGCTAGCTGATTTGATATTCTCTATCCAGGATCAAGGATTCAATGAGGAAAACTGACAATTTTGTAAAACCAGATTGCTATATTCAATAAAATTGATAAACCAACCTTGAGAGCAAGTGCAATGGCCATCCCTACGACGAATAGGAAGAATGGCATAACAAAGCCAGCAAGATTGCAGCCATTCCAGGGTGCATGTGCAATCATAGGCCATTCTCCTCCAGCATCATCTACCAAAATCATCAGCTGTAGTTCACATAACTTAGTCTTGTGGTCTGGTAATCCTTGCATGCCAGTATTACAATTTATAACTGAAAGGTGACAGTGTTAGGAGGAAGTGTATTAATCAGCCATTTGAATTATTGAAATTGATAATTCATCAATGATGTTTTTTTAAGAAAATGATAATCCATTAAAGACGATGTCATGGAGGTCGTATAAGGGCTTCATCAGGAAAAAAATCTAGTCAATTTCTTACGTTAGAAGGTAGCTATTGTGAAAATCACCATTGGATATTTGATTTTAGTACTTTTCAATTTCTATTTTTTAGATTATGAATTTTGGTACGAAAAAGGAAAACTGAAAGTGCAATTAAAAAATATTAGTTTTCTGAGAATATAATTTTATTAATTTGTTTAGACTTTTTTTCTTTTTTTTTTTTTGGGTTCTTTTTTAGCATTCAAGTAAATCATGTTAAATATAGAGAGAAATAATTGAAAACAACTTTTTTATTTTTTGGTATTTATTTGTAAATTTTTTTAAGAAATTGAGATAAAAAAATTTTTTAAAAAAACTCTAAACAATACAATAAATTGGGAAATTTTCTTTCATAATGTAAAATTCAAAATGAATTAAAAATTTCACCAAATTAAGCACATCTAATATATTTCGTATATAACCGAGTCTTTATAATTAATTCCGCTGAATTAGCTACAATGTGATTGTTGATATTCCTTTTCAATTCTAATTTTCAAACACAATCTTTCCCGATCATAAAACAATTAAAAATGCTTCGGAGAAGTAGCTATGCCACTGTACAAAAAGTTCATGCCCTTCTTTCTCTCTTGACATATAAAAAGAAAAGAGAATCCCCAATGGGATCCTTGGCAAGGGAAAGAAAAGGGCATGCAACAAGCACCCGCAAAATCCACTTCAGGACCTAGTTTTCATCAGTCATCCCAGGGAGCATGCAAATTTTACACACAGGAATTCAGTCTAGAAAATTTGAAGTTAATATATGCAACCCAATTTTTCAGCAAATTTTCCAAGGAAGTTCTTTCCTCTTCTTTTGACCAAGGAATAAGATGTCTGACTTAAAGCATTTACATTCTAGTTAGATAAGGATTAAGATGGCTCTTGAACTTTGAGTAAGAATTTAATCCAGGACTTAGCGTGTATATTAGAACGTAATCAAATGAAAATAAATAAGAAACGGATTCATATGTGAATGTTGTTGAAACACAGAGGTTTAGAACACCAATTGAACTAGAAATGAATATTCTCAACTTGCAATAATATGAGTAGTGTAGACTTGGGATTCTTTCTCCATTTCTAGGGCTTGAGCGAAAAGAAGTAGAACAAATTTATAATTTTAGCCATTGGATCTGCAAAATTTGAACAAAGACAATTTGTGAGCAGATCTGCCCTAACTTCCCCCACTTCAAAATTGATAAATTTGATGTTAAGAATGAACTCACTAGACAACACAAGTAGCTATTCACGTGGATCTTACAAATCCAATGGTTGTAAGAATAATGTTATCTTAACTGTTCTATGAATTTTGCTCAACAGATTTGAATTGTGGAAAAGTAACTTGCACTGAATGATGACTTGGAAGAACCATTATTAGAAGATCGCAGATGGATAGGAAAGCATTAGAAGAATGGAAAGGATGGAAATGTTTCAGAGACATTTAACGAGGATTATTAGCTCTTTAAAAAACCAACAGATATATATGAAGATAAATTGTTTGATTTATTTTTCTTTTATTTTTATTTTTTAAAATTTTAGTGATACTAATTTAGGAGAAATCTTGAGGGGTTTAGAGTTGGAAAGTGCCTATTTGAGAGTTTGCATGTAATTAAGTTTTGTTAAAAAAAGAAAATTAATATAACACTATTGTAAAGTAAATTATAATGTGCTGGAGTCTGTCTGGGTGCAAACACCGTTGCGTAAGACGCTGAAAATTCTAGCACTTAACAAGTTATAGCACGCTACAGAAACTATTTTTGCAAATTTCAGCTGAAAAGATCAATCCAACTTGGAAAACCTATTCTTTTAAGGTTTTCCAAACCTCCAAGAACTATTAAACCCTTCAAAGCACTAGGGGTCATAAAAAAGAGAACTTAAGGATTCTTCTAATCCGTCTAACAATCTAACCAGCCTTAGAAAATAGAAACACTGCAGAAAACCCTCTAGAAATTTCAACCATTTTTGGAAAAAAAAAATCATGATCAACTAGGTAGAGAATCTAAAAGTGAGGTTCTCTTCAACTTTAGGAATCGAGATTGGCCTATCGATGTGCATTTGAAGGATCTGAGTTCATAGTCGCTCCAAGAATGTCCAACAACCATTGGAGATAATTATAGTTTCTATTTAGAGTTTTCTTAGAAGTATTA
Source organism: Thlaspi arvense (assembly GCA_911865555.2). Lineage (NCBI taxonomy): Eukaryota > Viridiplantae > Streptophyta > Magnoliopsida > Brassicales > Brassicaceae > Thlaspi > Thlaspi arvense. The sequence continues at coordinate 31,219 of CAJVSB020000256.1, forward strand.
GATAAGGATTCTTTTGAATCATTATAATTGGCATGTTGGCCTTTAAAATTGAATTGATTATTTAATTTTTACCCTAAATTTATTTTGGTATAAGTTTAAATTAGTACTTAGCAATTGCCCTTTAGAAATTATAAATTATATTTTGGTATCAAAGTATTATTCCTACCTATAAATGGTGCAAAATAACAAAAGAATCATTGTCAGTGTTACAAACTCATTGTCTACTTATATCTACCAACAATAATAATGAGACTTTAGCCTTGTTAAACCCTGATTTAGAAGAAAATGTTGAAAAGCTATCTAATGATGTGGCTATCATTCTCACATGTATCCAAAGTCAATGAATATGCCTTTAAGGTAAGGGGCGACTATTGTTACTTCAGGCTCAAAATAGGGAGAGAACACCTCACACGCCCCTGTTCAACCTAGAATTACCACACAAGACAATGATGAGAAGGACAATAATAATGCAAAGGTAGTTGATTTAGACATAGAGTTGTTGAAGGCAGAAACCAAGGTGAAAGTGCTAGTGCAAGATGGTTTCGTAGATTCTAGAATATTAGATTTTTAGCTTGATCAATTAGAAACATATATTACGCTACAAAAGTTCATGGATGCTTGGAAAGTAACCTATATGTTTCTTAAAATGATTGGTCATGCAAAGACTTGTGGAAAGTAATGGTTAAGAGCAAAAAGACCGAGAACATCACAAGAAATAGTTCAAACGACTCATCTATCAAAAATTCTATCTGATGGGATATTCAAAGGGGCAATGGAATTAATAACACGGACTCTATAAAAAAAGACCAATTAGTACAGAAGATACTTCTGCACTTTTTTGAAAGAAAGCTGTGATACTTGATGTATCGTTATATGATTCAATCATTAGTGCTAAATACACTTTTGAATTCTAGGAGAGGATTCCGGCAGAACTTAGTCTACTCTCAATCTATGGCCTAATTGAAGCCAACAACATCTTTATAACTGTAGAGCAGATGAATCAGGTCATGGATAACAAGAATCTTGAATCCAAAAATAAAAAGGATAACTCAACTTTTAATTTGTCTGTAACTGATAAATACTTGGGCATTGTAAAAGCGCAAGTAACACTACAAGAAATATACAAATTACCGACGCAAAAAAAGGGGTCGGTAAGACAGAAATTTGCATCGGTATGGCATTATCGACGCAAAAGCATTCGTCAGAAAAATGGCCGTCGGATAAAATTTACCGACGCAAAAAATTTTACGTCGAAAATTTCTGACAAATATTGGGTCGTAAATTGTGTTGGAAATTTCCAAGGTGGAAGACAATGGAAATTTCCGACACAAATTAATTCGTCGGTAATATTCTGATGCATGTTTGCGTCGAAAATTTTCAACGCAACAATTGCGTCGGAAATTTTGACACAATTACCAACGAATTAATTTGCATTGAAATAAAATTATTATTCTTAATTATTAAATATTAAATTGTTTTTATTATTAATTATTAAATTATTTTTATTATTATTAATTTTAAAATTATTTTATTTAATTTTTATTATTAATTTTAAATATTTTTGAAATATATATTTTATGATAATTTATTTAAGACATTTACATAACACTGAAATAACATGTGCATAAATAATATTCAAATATCTTATTACAAACATAACATAGTGTGTCACTAAACATATATATGAAACAAAATCTCAAAAAAAGAAAAATCACTCCCAACAGCCGCCATCGCTCGACTAAGATGCAGAAGAGTTAGAATTGTGAGCAGGCGTTAGAAGGCATGGCTGATCAGGTGGTGTGTTCCTCATTCCTTCAACCACCTTATATAGATAATGAAGGGCAAGCTCCACGCTCTCCACCTTCTCCCGAAACTCCTGATTCTCTTGATGGAGAGTCTACACCTTCAATCTCACAGACTGATCCGCACTATCGGATGGAGGATAGTGGACTGACTAAGAAGAACTCTACCGCCCAAGACCGTATACATGGCCCGAAGGCTCTCCCCCCAGCGCACCTCTCTCATAGCTCAATGTCTGCTATCTGCTCAAACTCTAGAGCGGACGTCTCCTCAAGTGTTGACTAGGAGGATTTGGCAGCCTGGAAGTCAGCCTACATACACAAAATATATCATAAAATAAGTTTAATAATTAAAGATGTTAATTATAAAAGTTAATAAATAATATAAGTATACTTACATAAAATTTAATAAAGATGTTAAATAAAATTTACTTACATAAGTCTTTTCTGATCGCTGACCCACCCACACCTCCTCACCATCTTTCTTTCTAACATGTGTATGCTTAAAAATCTCAAAAAAATGGGGAGTCCTCCTGGTCTCTTTTTCCTACAATACATAATAAAAATTTTGTGATTATTTATAACTATCAGATAATAATAAAACTTATGTATAGGAATAAAACTTACTATCCTCATAGCATGCTCGTGTAGAAGAATAGAGCCTCATGTGTGGAAAGAAATGCCTTTTTTCGAACGACAGTTCCCTTTATTCTAGGAGTTATCTTAGTAAACCTCTCTCCGCTCCAATAAGTCTGAAGCTCTTCCCACATAAAAGGTAGGATCCAATCTGGTCTGCCTCTAATCCGAGCATCTCGAAGCATATCAGAAAGCCTATAAGATCCATGAGTACTGAATATCTGTCTAATGACTAGCTCATCTCATGGATCCCATGTACAATATTTCTGCATGAAGACAGAAATAAACAGTTAATAAAATATCAATTAATAGTACAGATAAAAAAATTTTTAACCATGATTGCATGGAAATACGAACCCAAAACTCATCAAACACAAATCATGAGGAACTATCCTCCATGTGGGATATCACGACATGAACTTCGACCGAATGACTGCTATGATGGCATGAGCAGCAGCCGTCAAAGGATGAAATCTGCGACAGCAAAAAATTATAAAATTAATATTAATATTTGATGCATTAAGAAATATTTATTAAAATTTTTTGAATAATAAATATTTAATACTTACCCGACGTTACCAACAAGCCTGATCAGCGTCTTCCAGAACTACAACAACATGTGCCAAATGATCCGACTTGGGCAGGGTCGGACGAAGAAAAATCTGGTATAGGGACTGAAGGAGAAGTGCTATTAGTAGAGGCAGCCGCACTGTAGGTAAACGCTGGTGAAGCAGGTCCTCTCAATAGTAGATGGAATAGGCATGTATCCAGGAGTAGGCATGAACTGAGGAGATCGCGACACGTACTGAGAATGTGGAGCCCTATAATCATAATAGGCATGGGTAGCATCAACGGGCTCCCTGATAGTAACTGGTAGCAAAGGGCCTGATGAGTGGTGTACAAGAGGATTGCGCCACTTCTTCGAGTGGCCAATATCTATCCCTTACCCTTATCGGGTCTATACTCGGAATCCATCTATATTGATAAATATATATAAATATAATTTTTTTTTCTTAAAATTACATAAGATAGAATGAATTATTACTTAACTTATTTTAAATTAATATATATTTTTTAAAAAATTGATATGTAATTTGTTTTTTAATAATCTCTATAGTTCCAAAATTAAGAAAAGAAACAAATTATTATACAATGAAATAAAACATATTAATTATTCAAAAATATAGCAGAAAATTCACTGTCGCAAAACATACAAAACAAAAATACAACAATTCAATCTGAACAACTTTGATCATTCTCATTCGCCACCTTTTCTTCCTCATAATCTCCTGATGGTTCGGTGTCATCGTCGTATTCAATAAATTCTTCCTCCTCATCTTCATTTTCGTATTGATCATCTTCTGTTAGTCATTCTTGATCTACCTGTCCTGGATCAATCTCGTCATATAATCCTACTTCATGACGCAATCCATCTAATGGATCGGCATCAATTACAGGTATTACATGAGACATGGACCCTTTTTGATAAACTTCTTCAACACTTACATTCTCAATTTCAATTCACCCAGTTGTTTTGTTTTCATACCCACCCACCAATGGGCCTTGTCCATTCGAATGGCTGGATAAGGAATATAATAACCTTGTCTAGCATTTTGAGTAATGACGAACGGATCATATTGATTATATTCCCTACTGCAATTAACCTCAACAATGTTATAAAGGGGATAAACTCTTGTACCACAAGATCTTCTTGGATCAAACCATTTACACAAAAATAAAACAACCCTTTTTATAGGTTCACGTGGATATTCCAATTCTATAACTTCCCTAAGGACACCATAATATTCAATTTCTCCTACACTGTTAACATCTTTTACATATACACTACTATTAACGGTTTTCCTTCCTTGGGAGTATTCATTTGTGTGAAACTGATAACCATTCACAAAGTACTTGTGGTACGATCTCACACTTAAATTTGGTCCTAATGCTAAATCACATAAGTACGGATTTGTGACACCATTAGCAGGATCATGCAACTATTTATAATATATTGAGAAAGTTAATTGCATAAAATAATATCATAATTTCACATGTAAATGATATACTTACGTAAGTCTAAAACCAGGCGAAAAATTCATTTTGAATCCGTGATCCAGCATCTTCTTGACTTATACCATTCAAATGTAAAAAAAAAAAACTACAAATAAAAAATAAACAACACTACATTATTTATCAACCTATAAATGTTATAAAAATAACTCGAATAATATTGAAGTAAAGCTTAGTCAATGAATGGTTGTACTTCATTGCAATTTAGAAAAACATGCAAAGTTGCAAAATACATCTCTTGTTCTGACAGATATCTATGTGCACAAGCTCTAGAACTACGATCAAGTTGATTAAAAATTGAGAGCGTTGGGAGACCACTGCTCACACCACCATCATCATTTCGAGGCAGCCGTGGTGTTTGTACTGAAGATCTGGAGGCATTATCTATACGGCGAGCCATGTGAGGTTTATACAGATCATCAGAGTTTGAAGTATATATTCGATCAGAAGGATCTGAACCTCAATCAACGTAGATGGATGGAGTTTCTCAAGGACTACGATTGTATGATTTTATATCACCCAGGAAAAGAGAATATTGTCGACGATGCTTTGAGTGGGAAATCTATAGGGAGCTTGGCCCATATTGTTCCAACGAGACGCCGCTGATTGTAGCATTACACAGTCTCTAGGGCGACAGGATACAATTATAGATCGATGATACCGGGTGATTATTAGCATAGTTACGTGTACAGTCGTCCTTGATAGACAGAATCAAGGTAGAGTAGGACAGAGATGCCAAGTTATGTAAGCTGAAAGAGGATGTCCAGATAGGTAAAGGTGCTGAGTTTCAGATTGACGCAGATGGGGTACTCGTTGTAGGGGCCGATTGTGTGTGCCTGATGTGGATGAATTGCGGCATACGATTTTGACAGAGACACACAGTTCCAGATACAGTATCCACCCTAGTGTCACCAAGATGTATCAGATTTGAGACATCTTTACTGGTGGGACGGGATGAAGAGGGATGTAGCACATTTTGTTTTGAGATGTCTGACCTGCCAACAGGTCAAAGCTGAGCACCAGAGACCCGCAGAGCTACATCAGCAGATTGAGATACCAGAATGGAAGTGGGAGGGCATCGCCATGGATTTCGTGACTGGACTGCCGCGTACCACGGGAGGATATGATTCTGTTTGGGTTGTTATTGACTGACTGACCAAGACCGCACACTTTCTCCGGTCAAGACAAGCTACAGCGTGGCTCAGTATACCCAACTCTACATGGATGAGATAGTGCGCTCACATTGGGTACCTCGGTCTATTATTTTTGATAGGGGATCTCAGTTCACATCCTGATTTTGGAGGGTGTTCCAGGAGGCCTTAGGGACTCGACTAGACTTGAGTACAGCATTTCATCCACAGACTGATGGGCAGTTAGAGAGGACAATTCAAATTTTAGAAGATATGCTGCGAGCTTATGTTATGGACTTTGGAGGCGGTTGGAGTCAATACCTCCCTTTGATCGAGTTTGCCTACAATAATAGTTACCAGTCCAGTATTCAGATGGCGCCATTTGAGGCTTTGTACGGCAGGCGATGCAGATCTCTGATTGGTTGGTTCGAGGCCGGGGAGACGAGTTTGCTAGGACCAGATTTGGTTCGGGACGCGGTGGACAGAGTTCGGATGATTCGAGATCGACTGTCTGCGGCTTAGAACAGACAGAAGGCGTGTATGTAGACCACCGACGCCGTCCGTTAGAGTTTTCAGTTGGAGACCACATCTTTTTGAGAGTTTATCCGATGAAAGGCGTGGTTAGATTTGGCATGAGAGGTAAGCTTAGTCCCCAGTATATCGGCCCTTATGAGATATTGGATCGAGTGGGAGCTGTTGCATACTGGCTGGCTCTTCCTCCGGAGTTATCAATGGTATATCCTGTTTTTCATGTTTCTATGCTGAGGAGATATCTGCCCGATCCGTCGCATGTGATTGCCACGCAAGATGTTCAGCTAGATCGAAATCTATCTTACGAGGAGGAACCGGTTGCTATACTAGACCGTTAGGTGAAACAGCTTCAATTGAAGGAAATTCCCTCCGTCAAAGTACTTGAAAAGGTTAGACATCAGAAGAAGCCACCTGGGAATCTGAGGAGATTATGCGCCGGAGATACCCCCATCTGTTCGATGGGCAAGGTATGTAGTAGTATTAAATTCGGGACGAATTTCTATAAGGGGGGAGAATATAATAACCGGGTAAAAAAAAAATCGGTTGAAGAACTCAGAAACCGACCGAAGAACCCAGACAATTTTTTTACTCCAATAAGCATGGGACAACACAAAGCAACTTTTGACTAAGTACATAAGGCTAAACCGAGATTGATTGAAGATTTAACCGAGAAAAATTGAGAAAAAATGAGAAGATAATTTCCCGGGGAGCTGCGGCACTGTCAAGGCAATTTCAAGAAGAATCCAGGCAAGTAATCAAATTATCTTCCAATCAGAAGTGGTTACGGGGTTTGGAATTCATGATTTTTGGGTTCAATTACTTTAGTTTAATTACATGTGTTGAACTAAAGAGGAATTGAAGCTCTGAAGCATTTGGATTTCCGGAACTTCAGAAACCGGGAACAACCCGGGTTTTCGGGCGGAAGAGACGAGACCTAGACGCTATCCGAGTCTGACTGTGGTTGACTGGTCTGGTCCAGCCCTGTTGGGCTGGAACTGGGGGGTTCAGGGTTTTCGAACCCTGATTTGTGAACCAATTTCGGTTCTCGGTCCAGGGAGGAGAGGAGAATGGTTTAGGACTGGTTTAGGGGCTGGAACCAGTTTGATTCAAGGGATTTTTGGGGAAAAGTGGTTAAACCAACCGTTTTTAGGGAACCAAGGCCGGTTCAGAGGTTTAAAGCCCCGATTTAGTGGAATTTCTCGAGGGTCTGGGCCAGTTCAGTTCGGGTTTTGGTAGTTAAAGACCGGTTCTTCATGGGTTAAGAGGGAGAATACCCAGTTCATTCCGATATGGTGGATTTGAGCTGGTTCGGCTTGGTTCACGGGAAATGGGCTCGGTTTAGCCCGGTTTGGTGGAGTTTTAGTTGCATTTAATTCAGGTTTTAGTAGTTCAAGCCTAGAATGATTCGGGTATGAGGCCTAGGAGTCTCGGGATGCGTGAAAAGGGACTGATAATGGGGGAGGTCCCGGCCCACTTTCAAGAGTTGAGTCTTTTTAGAATAAGACCCGATTTCAATTCTGACTTTCGATTTGGTGATTATAAATACTCCGGAGGAGACACACTTCGAGCAGTGAGCCGTTGGCATGAGTTTCAGTGCCTCGTTTAGTGTGCCAAGTGAGTGACAGTATTTTCTATACATGCATCCGTATTTCGATTTTCTGCCAAATTCTTGGTTTTGATTCCTGGAATTGATTTTTGATTTCTGATATTCGAATTCGGGACATGTATCTGGATGTTTTAATTATGATAAATTGGAAATATTTCTGTATTTACACATTTGTGTGTCTCAGTCATGCATGCGTTTAAAAGGTTACCTATCGAGAGTCTTTGTGATCCAATTTCGGAGGAACACGGGTGTTCCGGCACTATGTGCCATCTGTGATTTCTGGCTCTGGTTCTGATACGGGATCCCAGTATAGTATGATTTCTGATGAATGACATGCATATATATACCGGTATGTGTTATACGAACATATGTGGATTTCATAACCGTGATCCATGTCCCTTCTTGTCTAGATTTTACTATTATTCACTGAGTTTTATACTCATTCCTTTCCTCCCCCTTTTCAGATTGCGGTTCTGATCGCAGCGGTAACTTCAAGGTTGATTTTGTCCTCTGCTACTTTACTGTGATGTACGGGCACTTTTGTATCATTTTTGTTATCTGTACTTTAGTAGCTCCTTGTATTCCTCAAACACTTTTGATGCATATATATACACCTGCATTTCGATGTTTTTACTGTTGCGATACTTTCTGTTTTCGACTTGGTTGTAGGCTGACTGATTGGTAAATTGACCCCAGTGCCGGTCGTGCTCCTGGATTGGGACGTGACACTTAAGTTTCATTAAATACTGACAGGTTTTTCTGCTATATATTAGTAGTTATCGGGATTTGAATTATATTTTTCTATTTCAAATTTCATTTTTATGAGATTTGGTTAACTATTAATTTATACAATGAATTCATAATTTTTATTAAACTTGTTATATTAAATTTTATTTAATCTTAATACCAATTAAAAATCTAACTCTCAAGGTAATTTACGTTGAAAAAATGGGACCCCACACCGTTTCTCAAACACGCAAATCAAAAGGACTTTCCTTTAGAAAGAAAAATAAAGTTTTTCTCAAATCACAAAAGGAAAAGAAAGGTGAGTGGTTGTCGGCCGTTGTTACGATGGGATTGGAATGTAATTAGTAAATGTGAAAAGACTTTTCTTTATGAATGCAAATAAAGCTTTTCTTCCAGTTTAAGTACTCAATGGTCAAATGTCTCCACTTACAATTGTTGCCGATTGAATCATACAACTTCAACCTGCTGCTTTATCTTCAGGGATTGTGATAAGTTCAGAAGGAAATAAAATATTAATTTCTTGTGCTTTAATAATTTATAAATAAAAAAGTATTGAAATTGTTATACTAAACAAATAAAAACTATTATTTTCTAGCTTTATCGTCAAGACATCTTATATTTTTTATTTTATTTTTTACCTTTCTTGGAATAGAGATAACAATGAGCATAATTTTCTCAAGAAAAATTGACAAAAAGTAGGAGGAGTAATTTTAAGATTGGGATTAAATCACTTTAATTTTATTATGTTTGTATCAAATTAATCGGCAACAACGTAAGTACATTACGGAGTTCTGACCCAGAATAATTTTTTTGAGAGATTTGGATTTAATCAAAAATTTTATTTATATAATATTTTTTATTTTATTTTATATTAAATTTGAATTTGTTTAAAATACTAAATTTAAATTTTCAAAATTATCTTCAGAGGACAATCTTATTTTTTTGAAGAATTTTATTACATGAGTTTGTTTCCACCCATCCTTTGCACGAAGTTCATTGCATTGTTGTTGTTGAAAGACAATTGGCATAAATTTTCAGAATTACATTTCTCAAGGATTCTCCAAGAAGGCCATGCTAATAACTGATTTGCACAAATGCTTTCCAACGATCGCATCTTGATTTGATACGCTCGTCTAGTCGTGTGGAAATAGGGCGTAAGAGGTTTGATTTATGAGATTAAAGTGACCATAAATGATTCTAAATGATCTCAGCCATCCATCCGAAAAGCAAATGATACAAAAAGGATTTGTGAAGTGCGTCGCACCTTCCTCGGCATCCCTTTTGAAAGAATTACTTGCAGTTTCAGGTCTTTAATTTTATTATTTTAAAATACTTACAATAGACAAATGGAAAAATACGTTTGAATAAATTATTTACTCTGAAAAAATAAGTAATATATGCTGAAATTAGTATCATTTTAATTTAAATAATAAGTGAAATTAAAAAAAATTAAAAATTTTGACTTATTTTTCAATTATAGTAGTACGGCTATTTACTCCTTTTTTTTTTATTAGATAGTTAAATTGAGAACGAAACAAACTAAATGACAAATAGAAAAACTTTACACGAAATTAAAGTCCCCTCAGAAGATTTTCCTTTTCAAAAAAAAGGAGATTTTGATTTCAAATTTTGATTTGATATGCTTGTCTAGCTGCGTAGAAATGTAAGGCACAAAAGATTTGATTTATGAGAGAATAAAGTAACGATCAATGATTCCAAATGATCTCAACCCTCCATCTAAAAAGCAAATGATACCCAAAATATCACAATCAAAACTAAAGCTTTCCTGAAAATTTCACCTTTGTAAAGCTCGCGGCACCTTTTTTAGCATCCCTTTTTGAAAGAATTACTTGCATTTAAGGTCTTCAATTTTATTGTTTAAAAATGTTTAAAATAGAAAAATGGAAACATATGTTTGAAGAAATTATTTACTATGAAAAAGTAAGTAATAAAGGTTGAAATTAGTAGTGTGTTACTTTAAATAGTAAGTGAAATAAAAAAAATTAAAAATTTTTTGACTTATTTTTTAATTAGAGTAATATGGTTATTTACTCCTTAGTTTTTCTATTATATACTTAAATTGACGACGAAGCAGTTTAAATGATAAATAGAAAAACTTATATGAAATTAACGTCCTCTTAAGAGAATTAAAAAAAAGAAAAAAGAAAAGGAGACTTCCATTTCAAATTTTAATTGGAAGGGACACATTTGAAGATTTTCTACTTCAAATTTTAATTAGTATTTGGTTTAGATAATTTTGAGATTTTTTTAAAATTCTTTGAATTTGGCTTTCGATGGAATTCATTTTTGAGGTTATTTTAATGAGCTTCTGGAGTTCATATTGAGTTTTCTATTTTCTTTTTATAATTTATCAATAATTCAAACTGCTAAAAATAGTAATTTTTAATTTTTTCAAAAAATAATCAAAATTATCTTACATCTTAAAATTTTTAAAAATTACAAATCAAATTTATGATAAAATAAAGTTTTTGAAGATTACAAAAAATAAAAATAAAAAAATTCCGAGAGAGTGTCAACCGAAAGCCCTCTCAAGCCAAAAGCATCTAAAAAGAAATGAAAACGTTTCACATTTGAGGCCGGGAAGAGCCTTTTACATTTGTTATTTTGTTTTCAAATTTATTTATCCCCCATTGGAAACGTTTTGGGGGAATTTACGTGTAATTCCTTTAAGTTCCATTCAATGCATTATGGAGTTGCTTCTGGCGAGAATAGTAGTCACTGGCGTATAGTAACATGAAATTTTTTTTCAGAATTATAGATCTTAAGCTTCTCCAAGGATGGCCATGCTAATAACTGATTTGCACAAATGCTTTCCAAACTTGGCATTTGAAGGAGTGTCAGGTTATCTAGTTTGGGGAGCCCTTCCCTAATCTCCTGGGTCCTTTTCATTGCTCAATTTCAGACATTTGATTTGACAAACATGTTGACTCCATGATTAATTCAATCTTCTAGACTTCAAACTGTAAATTTATATGTGCATGGAATCCATTCTACTTTTATGGATTGGAGTTTGACATAAACTCTTGGAAAACTCAATTATTCAACAATATCTGATAAGCTAAAAAAGGCTTATCTAGCTTTGTGGAAATGTAGGTTATAAAAGTTATGATTTATGAGAATAAAGTGAACATCAAAGATTTTAAAATGATCTCAACCATCCATCTAAAAACAAATGATACCAAAAAGATCGCACTCAAATTAAAGTTTCTCAGAAAATTTCACCTTCGTAAAGCGTCTAATATCTAGGTGTAGATATTTGTTATTTTGTTGTAGAATTTATTTATCCCCCTGTTGGAAACATTTTGGGGGAATTCACATGTAATTCCCTAAAGTTCAATGCAATTTACTCACATCTCAGTTTTGTTTATTAGTAAAAGACAGAAAAGAAATAAAGGTATAACGAAAACAAGTTACCAACGAGAAAGATAGATCACTGATCAACTTCGGAAGACAAAAACAAAAATGTAAGTCTTGAAACTTTAGAATTAATAACTTCTGTTGCCTCTTTTTTGGAAAAGAAAAATCTTATTTTTGGAAAATTCTCTAAAACGGAAATAAAATCCCAAACCAGTTTTTTTATTTCATAAAAAGAATTTTCTTTTTGTAATTTGAAAAATATTTTTCCTAAAAGCTTTTTAAAAAATGATTATGTAATAAACTAAGCGAGGCTTCCAAGCAGTTTCCCAAAACTGATTAGTTTGGGGACTATTAATAGTCAACTTCTTCACAGATTCATTCACTTGGCATCCGCCGAATCAACGAGAATGAAAACCATTTTCCTTTCCAGCTTACGGTTTGTCATCTTGTTTCCTCTTTCTTCCTAAATTAATGTAATACATACAATTGACAACTAATGTATGTAGTAACTTTAGAATTTAATTTCTACTTCTTTCGCCACTTTATATTAATTTTTTCATTTTTATAGTATTAATTTTAAAATATTTTTGTATTATATATTATATTAAATATATTTCATAGAAATAAAATAAAATTCTTGTTAGATAAAATTAAAGTGTTCATAGTATTAAAAAACTAACAAACTAATTGATTCACCCAGAAAATAAATTTTTATATTTTTATTTTAATTTCTTAAATTACTTAATTCAATATAAAAAATTAAATTTAAAGAATAAATTTTAAAATTTCAAGTCCTTGAGAATATGATTTTATCAATTTTCTACACAATATGACTTTTTTGGTTATTTGGTTATCCATAAAAAAAAATTTATTCGTGAATAAATAAAATAAAAAAAATGTATTTTGACGATTCTGTTTTTGCTATACTTTCCCAGAATTTTCAGTAGTGATTGAAATAAAAAAAATGTAATAAACTTTTGGCTGCTTCAAATTAGCCATCTTGACTAGGAGAATTCACACGGAGTCTTTAATTAATAGTAATGGGTAATGTCGGGGCAATGCAGATTTGCATCTCTACATTTTATTTTAAAATTTTTTATTTAAAAGAGAAAAGGAAAAGAAGAGAAAGAAAAGAAAGGAAAAGGGACACGAAAAGTAAAGTGAGTGGTTGTTGGCCATTGTTGTAGTGTGGTTGAAATGTAATCTGCAGCTGTGAAAAGACTTTCTTTATGTACACAAATAAAGCTTTTCTTTTAGTTTAGATAACACAATATTCACCCATCTAGTCTCCTGGTCATTAAAGCAAAGAAGAGTTTCAGAATTACGTTCACTTATTTACTGGCTTCTTTGGTGTATTAAATCTTGTTGCCTACAATCTACTAGATGTTGCTTTCCCAATTGATATTAGCAAGATGTTGCTTTCCCAATTGATATTAGCAAGATATTCCTGTTGAAATATATAAATTTGAGCAACAATCCCATTCCTAGTTCTCCAGATTACTTCACATGCCTTACTGGAGGATCTTATTTTGAATCATGCATAGAGCTTTGCTCAAGATTGTTAAATCTCTGATCTAATAAATTAGAATTTACATAAAAAATGAAGATGATTTATAAAAAAAAATTAAAAAAAAAAAAAAAAAAAAAACTCAAAACAATTTGTAGTATACCTTTTGAATTTTATTAAAAAAAATTATCTGTTATTCTTAACCTTTAATTAAGAAAATTTGTCTATAATCCTGTTATTTTTCATTATGGAAATTTTTTACTTGAATAAAAAAAATCCCATATTTGTTTTTCTCTTTCGAAGTTTTTCAACTTAAAAATTTCAGTTTTCATATTTTTATTTTTGTATTATATTTATTTATTATTTTTAGTGTATTCCTAATCTCTAAAATTAAGGATTTCAGATTGCAGGATCCAACAAGAATTTCAATATTTCTATGATCTAAAGCAGCAAGTTTCTTCAAGGTGAATCTTAAACTACACTTCTCAAACTGTAGTGATATCAAAAACTTGATGACGAAGAAAGTTCTTTTGATTTGTTTGATCTCAAACATTGTAGAGAAAGACTTCAAGAAGCTATAAGTTACATATTTGGATTCATAAATTCCTAGTTTATTCATCTTTTGTAGTTAAGCATATAAGACAAATGTTTTGTAATGACTTTCACCAAAACATTTCATAGCTTAAAATTTCGTCTCAATAAAGTACTGAGTTTGTTGGATCCAGTAAGTAAAATCCAAGAATCTCGACATAATACGAACTCTCAAAGAAATCCAAATATAAATATATTTAAATTACAATCCAAAATAATAATATCCAAGTCTTGAATACATAAAAACATCACGACTGTTTTACAAACTAACTATCATCCAAAGCCAACAAAATCAAGTGGTGGGCGGCTCTTCCTTGCTATACATGTTGTGTCCTTCAAGTAGTTGGAAAGGAAAAATAAATTTTACAAGTAACAATACTCGGTAAGGATAAAATAACTAAGGCTATACAAATAACAAGATGAAGATACGATAGATGAGATATATTTACCAATGCTTAAATAACAAAATTCAAATAGCAATATCATAGAAAATAGTTTAAGTGTATATATCTCAAATGATAAGTAGAGGTTCTAACATGGCTAGCCCACACTACAAGAAAAACAGCTATTCATACATACATATACGTATACATATACATATACAAATATATATACGTACATATATACATACATATTTATATTTACAACTGGTTTCAATTAATATGTGTGTGTATGATATATACTTATATATTTGCATACATACATATATATTTGCATACATACATACATACACAAATATACATACATATGTACATATATACATATTTATACTAACACTGTTGTTGATTGATATATATATATACATGTATCAATTGACACAAGTGTTAATATAAATATGTATGTATCTATTGAAACCAATGTAATACATACAAATATATACATATATATACATATATATAGTGTATATTTATATAGATGTAAACACACATACATAAATATATATGCATACATATTTATATACTTATACTAGTTTCAATTGATATATATGTGTGTGTGTGTGTGTGTGTGTGTGTGTGTGTAAGTATACACTATATATATTGTGTATATGTATATGTATATAAATATACAATACATGTATATGTATGTATGTATATATGTAAGTATGTATGTGCATCTGTATATATAAATAATATGTATTTAAGTATACTATATATAGTTATTATTTATTTTTTAATTCTTTGAAATTATCGATGCAAGTATTGTGTCGGTAATTATATTGGTAATTTTTCCTAATTTTACCAATGCAATTGTGCGTCAATAAAAATAGTTATGACTTAGTCTTTTAATTTTAAAAAATTACCCATGTCGATAATTATGTTGGTAATCTTTTCTTCTTTTTTTTTTTATCGACACAATTGTGTGTCTATAAAAATAACTATTACTTTTTTATTTCTTGAAAAATTACTGACGTGAAGGTTGTGTCAATAAAAATAACTATTACTTCTTACTAATAAAAATTTACTAACACTACCTTATGTCTATAATTACGTTGGTAATTTTAAATATATTTATTTTTTATTATTACCGAAGCTTACTTTGCATTGGTAATTTTAAAAATTATTATTTTCTTTTTTCAATATATTACTGACGATAATGTGCATTGGTAATAATTTTTATCCTTATCGGTGAACTTTTTCGTTAGTAATTTTGACAAAAAAAATATTTTCGTGCCTTTTTTCTCTGAATTAGATATACAATAAATTTTTGACAAAATGTTATTGAAAATTACATCAATAAACCAACACAATATTTTGTGTTGAAAAATTTGTATAAGAAATCCTACATTGTCTTGTTGTGTCAATTTGTAATCTAACAAGGCCATGGTATAACTAAGGCATGTTGGACTAACTCGATAATTGTCTTATCAGATCATGAATCCAATCCCTTACTCCTAATGGATGGACCAGCATTTGGTCAAGACATCACCATTAACCATCCCAGGCCTTCTCATTGGAAGACATGAGCAATGAAAACATTACCGGTAAGTTATAATTCTTAATGATAATGGAAATTTCATAAAAGTATTTGATGTTGTATGAAAACACACACATTTTTAAGTTAAGACCAAAATGTATAACTCTACAAAATTCATATATATATATATATATAATTGTATTAAAATCCCTGTTTATCTCAAAATAATTGGAATTCAAATTCAAAATTTATACTCTTTGGTAAGGTTTTAAGCATGGAATATTGCAACTTCGGTTATTATGAAATATTGTATTAAGGAAATATTTTTTGAAAGTAGTGCATAACAATAGCGATTTATAACTTTGCATGAAGTTCAGAATTTGATGACGGAAGAACGATTCTTGTTAGTACGTTTTTTAAGATTTCACATACACAATCACAAATTTAGACTGAGAGGTTTGCCACATCTACAATAACATGAGTTTTTTTTTTTTTTAAAAAACAATCATTTACTAAGGGAAATAAAAATACAGCCTAAGGTCCTACCATTAAACTTTTTTCTTCTTTCTAAAACGAACATTTCCTCACAAACTGTGGCTAAAAGCTCATTCAATTCACTATTTCATGGCCTTACGAAGATTTATTGTCACGGTTGGCCTTTCCAATAAGGAGTTAATACCCTGAATTTTTAATTTCTCCATTCGGATCTTAGATTGTTCAATCAGGGCTCAATACTTTAACCTATTCAATCTGGACCCTGCAAGTTTTTGTTAAGTGCCAGAGCCTTTATTTTTTCAATTTAGCCCTCAGTTTTTCAAATTAACCCTCTGAACTTTTGATTCTTTTACATAAATCCTTATATTTCGCAGATCAACCTACTACAACTTCAGATTTGTTTGATTGGGTTACTAATACTTCTCAATCCTAGATGAAGTTTAATAATTTTCGCAATGGCCCAGAAATTAGAAAATCTATTCAATTGGGTCCTTCTTCTCTGGTACCAGCGACAATGGTCACTTCGGCGATGGGGAGAGTAACCACAGCAGATCGCCTTACCCTGCGATGACTACTATTCAAGCGCTGGCATGAACAGTGGCTACATCTTTTTTAATATAATATATATATATATATATGTACGTATGTATAACGCCGGTAGTACTGTTCTGTGGTTGGAACAGTGACAGTGACCGTTTGGCTGGAAATGGCCGGAATGGTGATAATGGCTGCCAGTGAATGGAACGGCTACAAGAGAGAGGGTTTTTTCCTTATGGTGGCATGCACAGTGCCTTCTTCTCCAGCGCGGGGATCTCCCTCGATCTTTCTGGCGCATTCTCCCTCCTGTCTGTCTCTCTCTCTCTCTCTCTCTCTCTACTCTCTCACTCTCTCTTTCATTTGGTTTGGTGGCCTCCTGGGCAATCGACGATGACGATGCCTGCAATATTGGTGCTATAGCGCCGTTGCGAAAAACGTCCCGCCTTAAATGGCACGTGGACAGCCGAGTCATGTGGCGCGCTGTAATTGGCCAACATGTCACATCGCCATCCCTTCGTTGTCTTTCTTGTTTGAAATTTAAATTTGAGACAACTCATTTCGGGTAATATTGTCTGGAAAAGACGAAGCCCTTCAGCCAAAATATCCACAGTTAAAATGATCTAATTATTCTCGTCCTTTCATTGAATTTTTCCAAAAATAAGTTTTCTTCTACTTGAAATTATTGTGTACTGTACGAAATTTACAGGCGATTTGCTAGAAGAGATAGAGAGAGAGCCTCTAAGAAGAGAGATGGAGAGAGAGACGCCCCCGCAGCACACGGTCAACCAGATAAGAAGCCGTGTGGACTCGCGTATGGAAGCCTTTCCTCTGCCTACTGAGAAGAAGGCTTGACCCCTTCCACCGCCTACTGAGATCGACCGCCTTTGCACGACAATGTAAGTAGCAACTGCCCTGGCCTTTTCCCGAAAAAGACGAACGAGCCCCCAACCAAAATATCTACAGTTGAATTTACCAAATTACCCAAACTCATTCACCTCGCATCCACCCAATCAACTAGATATAAAATCATTTTCCCTTTAAGTTTGTAGTTTCTCATCCTATATGGTCTTTCTAGACCACTCAATATATTAATCATAAATCCATTTGAGATTATTTTAATATATTTTTTCATAATTTTATTTTTATTATTTGTCAATAATTTTTAATATGCATGTTTTGTATATTGTATTTTTCTTAAATAATAAAATTTTAAATTCTTAAATACAACCAAAATGTTCCTCATTATAATGCTATAAAGTACAAAAATATGAAAAGCCAAATAATATGCTGACTGAATTTTTTATAATATAACAAAAAAGTCTAAAATCCTAAAAACGAATTTTCTAGAAACCAAACACGCACCAGCCAGCCTAGAATAGAACGGGGCGCGTGGACCTTTCCACTACCCATGGAGAAGAAAGCGTGCGGACCCTTTCCACTGTACACTGAGCTCGACTGCCTTTAAACGGCGATTTACGCGGCAGCTGCCCTCACTTTTCCTCGAAAGAAAGAACGTGCCTTTCAGCCAAGATATCTACACCTGAATTTATCAAATCACCATCGTTCTTTCATAAAAATTTCCAGAAAACATATTGTTTTTTTTTTAAAATGATTATATAGTGTTGAAACTTCCGAGCAGTTTCCTAGAAATGATTGGTTTGGGGAGTATAACAGCCAAACTTTCTTCCCAAATTCATTCACGTCGCACTTACCAAATCAACCAGAAATAGAACCATTTTCCTTTTCAGCTTGTAGTTTTTCATCTTCCATTTTCTTTTTAAACTTTGGTAATGTTAGTTTTACATCATCTTTTAATTTTATTTTTTCTGTGATATTTTCAGGTATATTTGTTATTAATGGTTATTCTTAGAGAGGAAGGTATTTTATCTTCTTCAAGTGGAAGTACTTATGACGTGTTCTTGAGCTTCACATATGCTGATGTTGGGAAGAAGTTTGTCGATCATCTCCACTCGGCTCTTTGTACTGGATTTCGCATCTTCAGACATAATGAAAATATGGAGAAAGGAGAAAATATCAAGTTCGAATTACAAGAAACAATTAAAGAATCGAGAATGTCAATTGTTATCTTTTCCAAAGGCTATGCGTTTTCGAGCTGGTGCTTAGATGAATTGGCGATGATCCTCCAACACAGGACCTCCTTTCGTGGTCATCATGTTTTACCTGTCTTCTACGATGTGGATCCATCCCACGTGAGGAGGCAGATGGGAAGTTTCAAAGAGGCATTTGAGAGTTACGAAGAGGGTGAAAGGGAAAAAGGATGGAAGAGCAGAGTAGAAGGTTGGAAGGCAGCGCTCAGAGAAGCAGCAGATTTAGCAGGGATGGAATTGCACAATGATGCTAATGGGTAAGTTCCTCTTAATCTAAACATGCTTGTATACAATTTTCATTTTGTTTTGGAGAAATTTGCGAGATCTATACTAGAAATGGTGAGGGAAATATAGGAAATTATATAAATTTAAAAGAGCAATTTTTTGAACTTAATTAATAATTATGGCATTTATTATTAGTATTCATATGCTTTTTATCTTGTTATTAAATTAATACTCTATAAATCTACTGGTTTAAATTAATTTATATTAGTTAGTATTAGGTAATTAGTACATATAGATTTACTAATATTCTTTTTTTAACAAGTCAATGTTTTGATTTGATTAATTTATCAAACTGCATTTTGCTAAGAGTCTATTAATTATATTAATTGCAAGAAGAAGATAAACTGTGAATATTATTATAAGAAGATTTTAAACTACCCAATATATTATTTAATCATAATTATAATTTCCAAAATGTCTTATCATTTCATCTATTTTTTTCTTGTTCATAATTTTAATTTTCCATTTTTCCATTTTTTTTCATTTCTATGATAATATGCTATCAACAATCACATGTATTTTACTTTACAAGATAATATGAATAATGAAGTATTTCAAACATTATTACAAAAGTAATAATTGATTGTAATCTTCTAAATTGTTTACCATCTTGGTAACAATTTACAGGCGCGAGGGAAAATTTATTCGAAAAATTGTAGAAGAAGTTCGAGAAAAATTAGATTCCAGAGTTTTGAGCATGCCTGTATATTCAATTGGAATAGATTCTCGAGCCGAATCCATTATTTCATGGTTGAATGATGGATCAAGGGATGTTGGCATGCTTGCCATTTGTGGGATGGGTGGATTGGGGAAAACAACAATTGCCAAATTTGTTTATAATAATCATATTCGATCAATGTTTCAAGAGAGCAGTTTTCTTGCAGATATAGCAAAGCAAAATGATTTAACTATTTTACAAACACAACTTCTTTCAGACATTAAAGCAAGAACAGAGAGAGTAAATAATGTTGATGAAGGAATTGTCAAGATTCAAAATGCTTTAAAGTGCAAAAGTGTTCTTTTAGTTCTTGATGATGTGGGAACACGAGCGCATTTGGAAGCAATGGTTGGAAATTGTGATTGGCTTCACATAGGTAGCAAAATCATCATAACTACAAGGAATAAACAGGTGATTCGGGCTCATAAATCTTGTGTAGCTTATGAGCTTCAAATTCTGAATCCTAAAGAATCCTTAGAGCTCTTTAGTTGGCATGCTTTTGGACAAAATAAGCCTGAGGACCATTTCAAGGAGATCTCAGAAAAGTTGGTAAACCATTTTGGAGGCCTTCCTTTAGCGATTAGTATTGTGGGCTCTTCTTTGTCCGGAAGTTGTTTGAGTATATGGGAAGATACATTTAAAAAATTAGTAGAATTTCCCAATCGTGGAATTCATGAAAAACTCAAAATAAGTTTTGACTTATTAGATGACCATGATAAAGAGTTATTTCTTCATGTTGCTTGTTTCTTTCTAGGTTATGACGAGGACTATGTAGTACCAATTTTAGAGGGGTGTGGATTTCATACAAATGTTGGATTTCAAAATCTCATTGACAACTGTCTATTAACAATTCAGAATAAATCTTTCGGAGAAGAAAAAAAGTTGGAAATGCATCAATTGGTTCAAGAAATGGGGAGAGAGATTGTACACCAAGAATCATTTAATAATCCTGGGAATCGTAGTAGAATTTGGAATAACAAGGATTCCTTACAAATCTTGCAAGAAAAATCTGTAAGTATTTATCATTATTTTTACACATGCTTGTAGGATTTTTTCTAAGTTGTTTACTAATTAATGTAATTGTTTTAAATCTTCTTCAGGGCACTGCAAGAATAGAAGGCCTTATTTTAAACATACAAAAATCTAAAAATAGAAACCTCAATGGCAGCAGAAAACGCAAGTTTCAAGATGCCTTTAATAAATCATTCCTCTATAACTTAGGGAATTGGGTTACAAGCACCACATCAAGAAACTCATGTGAAGTGGCTTTCGACGTTGAAGCATTTGCAATGATGCATAATCTTAAATTTTTGATAATCAATTACGTGCAACTTAATGGGAATTATGCAAATTTTCATAGAGGGTTGAGGTGGTTGTGTTGGCATGGATTTCCATTACAATCAATACCAACTGATTTCTACTTGGAGAAATTAGTTGTTCTTGAAATGTCTTATAGTAGCTTGAGAAGTGTCTGGACTGGAGCCAAGGTATGTGACTTATTCTTTTATTTATTTAATTTTTTTGGAGTAACAAATACATAAGATTTGTGATGAATGGTTTTAATAAATTGCCATTTTAATTTTATTTTATTTGTCTCTCATTTTTTTTTTATTTTTTCTTGCAGAATCTCAATTATTTAAAAATTCTCAATCTTAGTGATTCTTATAATCTTATCAAAACGCCAGACTTCTCACTGGTAGTAAACCTTGAGAAACTCATACTTGAGAATTGCATAAGTTTGGTTGAAATTCACGAATCTATTAAATTATCAGAGAAACTTGTGTTGTTAAACTTGAGAAATTGTGCAAAACTGAGCAACATTCCAAGAAGTATTAGTGGGTTGAACTTACGGACATTTGACATATGTGGTTGCACAAATTTAGAAGAATGGCCAAGATGGCTTGAAAATATGAAGTCTCTTCAAGTGCTTAAAGCAGATGGAGTTGGAAGGGTCAAAGCACAATATTCATCCATCTGGCCTTGGCCATTGAAGCCAAATAAAAGTTTTAGACTTTCATTTACTTATTTACCAGCATCCTTGGTGCACTTAAGTCTTGTTGCTTGCAGTTTGCGAGAAGATGCTTTGCCAACTAATATTAGTAAGATGTCCTTGCTAAAATATTTAAATCTGAGCAACAATCCCATTTGTAGTTTGCCGGATTGCATCACACGCCTTACCGAACTGGAGGATCTTATATTGAGCTCATGCACAAAACTTCGTTCAATTACAAAGCTTCGAATGAAAAGTTTAAAATTTTAGACGTGAAAGAATGCCTATTATTGGAAAAAGTAACATCCTTGTTACCTCCAACCATTGACTTTGAGATAGATTATAATGGATGTGAAAGTCTAGTTGAGCTATTCGATCATTTCAAGGCAGAACCAATTGAGAATGTTGACAAGGAATAATTAATAACCTATGTTTGTCAAATTGGGAATCCTTGGAGATTATAAATATAAAGATATATCAGTTTCGGATAAATGGGGGGCAGTTTGTTTATCAGGTACACTCTAGTTTCTCTTCTTTTTATCTAAACTAAATTGTATGTGCACACCACACATATAGTACTCCTAAACTCTTTAGTTCAACATATTTTATATTATTTATTATGAATTACATTTATTTGGTAGGTAGATTATTATGAGCAGAACTTTTGGAATTAGATTTTTCTCTCCTTCTCCCCATGCCCCCTACTAGCTTGGGAGAATTACATTGTTTTTTACTTTAAATAATTTAAACATAACCTTGTTAGTATTTTTTTTAAATTAATAGCTTGTTTTATTTTACTAAAGCATAAAATGTAATCTCTCTCCACTTCTATTGTTCTTCTATATTTGGTTCCGTTTTGTATATGACAGCTTTTATGATAAATACTAGGAAAATATTACCATTTGGGAAGCAAATATCAAATAAAATATATGGACACTTCTGTGAATAATATTAACAAATTTTGTGTTTGATAACATTTATGATAAACATTAGGATTATATTAACATTTGGGAATCAAATAACAAATAGAATATATGGAAACTTCTATGAATAATATGAACAAATTTTGTGTTTGATCAAATTTATGATTTTTGTGTTTATTTTATAAAGTAAAAAAATAAATAGTGAGAGAAGAATAAGGAATGGGAGAGTGAAAGTGGGACAACGGCGGGTTTGTTTTTCTTTTCTTGTGATTTCAGCCTTTCTCATGCTAAATCAAACAGTCTAAAAAATTAAAAATAAAAATCAAGTTCTTTTTTTTTTTTTTAGGTGAACCACCAAGAAAAAAAAAAGAAGTCACATTGGTATGTCTGAACTATCTCAAAATGTAATTCTTCTTTACAATATATTAATTTGCATTCACATAATATTGATTAACTTTACTCCTTTTAGAGATTAATGTGTTATTCTAAATTATGCAATTGGAATAAAATAGTGAATGCTCTAATAATCTAATATTTTTTCTTAAATGCGAAATTCATTTATGTTGACTGCATTTGTATGTGGAGATAATGAAGAACAAAGAACCATGGTGGACGAATGTATACTTCAATTATGCAGACAACATTTGTATTTTAAGATAATTGAGAATAAAGAACCTTTGACTGCATAGGCTCCGTCATTTGTCATTTTCATTGGGATTAAATCTTTTTTTTTTTTTTATTCCTTATACCTTTAATTTTATATTTTTTAAAACGTTGTCTTTTTTATAATATTATCTCATGCGTTGCGTAGGCTCATCGCTAGTATAAGTACATTGAAGGTCCGTGCAAATTCAAATTGAAGGGCATGTTAATTAAATTGTTCCAGTTGATTGAGTTCAACTATTTCCTATGGTGGGTGATTAGATAAGTTCATAGAGACAATTTTGTTATTAAAAATTTTGACAATTCATATTGAATTTAGCACCATATGCATTTATTGTATAAATTAAAAATTGTGTTTTTGTTTGTCAAAATAAATAATAAATAATTTCAACTTATTATTTTTTCACAGGAATGTCATTCAATTAATCGAGGGGGTTCCAAGCATCAAATTTTGATTATGGTGATGAGGAGTTTAATTTATTTACAACATATTTTCCAGGAAGTGAGATTCCAGGATGGTACAATTTCAAAGAAAAAGGGTCGTATATATCTTTGAATATACCTTTTTATGGTGATAATATTACAATTCAAGGATTCAATATGTGTTATGTATATGCTCTTTCTTGTGAGTGTGACGAAGGTAATGGTTTTTCGGGGATTATCCTTTTGAGACCATTGTGGATAATCTGAGCACTGGTGAAACCTTTCGCAATAACAATAGATGGTTTATTGGAATTCCAAAAACTAGTCAAGATATGATAGATTTGAGTTATTGGGAGTTTAAGCATGGTCAGTTGAAAGGTGGTGACATTCTTTCTATTAAAGTTAGCGAGCAATGCACAACTTTTCTCGAATTCGAAGTGAAAGAGATTGGAGTTCGCATTTTGTTCCAAAAACAGAAAGAAAAAAGTTTCCAATTCAAAGAAAAAAGTTTCCAATTCAGTTGCATGGGAGAGGTTTGTCATTTTCTTTTTATTTTTCTTTCACTTAATGATGTGCTAGTAAAAGGAACATATTAAAAAATTTCCATAACAACAACAAATTTATAAGTTCTTTAAAAAATCATTCTATAAAATTCTATTCTTCATTGATTTATTTTGCTTCGAGATGTTATTTAATTATACATTTTATAATTAATATATATCCTACTATAATATTCAAGAATAAAAAGAATAAAATTTATTATTTTTTACTGTAATTTTATTTTTTACATTAATTGTGTTTATATGTTTATTTATTCATGCAATTGATTGATTATTTATAAATTGTGTTATTCATATTGGTTGACAAAGGTGATTTGGGAGAGGTTGTAAAATACAATAATTATGGTGCTTGGCTTTTCCAGATATTTGGCTAGCAGAGATGGTTTAAAGAAGGGTAAAGTGTAATGGGTTTGCAACAGATGGGAGGTAAGAGAGAAAGTACATGGTACAGATAGATAGCTATGAGCAGAAAGAGTGAATTAGGACAGAAACAAGTCTAGAAACCTAAAGCAACCTGGAAGTTCTAATCGAAAAGAGAGAGAGATAGAGAGTTAGGAAGGAAGCCGTCACAATCGCCATCGTTGCTGGCGCTGCCATTGCCTCTGTCAAGTTAGAAACAAAACAAGATAGGGATAGGGAGAGAGTTGAGCGCTGTTGCGACAATCAACTATTGCGGCTCTGCAACCTGGGGAAAGAAAAGGAAAAGAATGAGAATGGGAAAAGGAAATGAAAGAAAAAGGAATAAAAAGAAAAAGAAGAGAAATGGAAAAAAGAGAAAAAGAAGAGGAAATAGATGGTAAAGAAAAAAGGAGACAAGAGAAGGAAAGAAAGGGCTGAATAGTTCAGGGGCTGAAGGTTGAAGAAAGGCGTGGCTTGTAATTTATAAAAGTTACGGGGCTATTTCAGAATTTCATAAAGTGTAGGGGCATAAATATAATTTTGAAAAGTTTGGGCCTAAAATCAAATTATCTAAACTTTAATGACTAGGTTTTGATTAAACAAACCTTTATTGCAGAAATAGAAATCTAAGGTGAGATGAAGGCTAGATCTCAAACCTTAATTAGCTCAAGGACCAAATTGAAATATTTCAAATTTAAGGCCACAAATTGATAAATTAGGAGAATTTTCAGCTGCATTGATGAGGAAATGATTGGATTAGAAAATTTGACTATTACTTAAAGAGACCTAAGTTTTATCAAAATTATTTTAGCATAGTGAATGGGTGATTAATTTATTCTCTTAATAAATAAATTGAGATATGAAAAGTAGAATAGACTTTTATTAGACAAAGTCACAATTTGGTGAGTTTTCTATATTTTACTTATGTTTAAACATAGTGAGATCGTTGAGTCATGAATATATATTATGACTCATAAGCTTGGAAATTTATAGGTGAGGATTTGTTATCTTTATTGATGCACTCCAATAATTTCATATAATTGTGGATTTTTTGTTATTATTTTTATTTTGAAATTATGTAATATCCTCATTTTGAATTATACTATTGTAAGGTAATAGTATTATTTTTTGGAGCTTTATATGTAATACCCAAAAATTTTCCACAATAATAAGATTCATATTTGCTTCATAAATCCAAAGCACTAGAAATTTTTCAATTTATGGAATTAAGAAAAGAGGGGAAAGGAAAAGAAAGGACAAATAGGTGTGCAATCCTGTTACAAGAGCACTTAATCATCATGTGCCACATGTCCTCACGTCGTTTTTAAAATTAGGGGCTAGCTTGTAAATCCAAAAAGTTAAGGGAGTTGATTGAAAAAATATCACAACCCTTGGTATTTACTCTAAAAAATCATGTAATCTTTATATGGGTTCATAAAGGTAGCCTAGTTTAGAAGATTAAGCTATTTGTTAGACCCTTAGGTTATAAATTTACTTATTATAATAGATAATTAGTTTCTAAACATAAAAAATATTATTTTATATAACAGATTTGCACGAAATTTGAAACATAAACTAAATGCATATTGAGGAAACTAGTAGGTGAGTGCTTAAACCTTCAAAAACTTATGAATAAGTATTTGTCTTTCTATTTTGACTAATATTATAGTTATCTCATAAATGAACACTCTTAATGTCCTTTTGTTCTGAAACATAAAATCAGAATTATATATATGTTGACATTTGCTTATTTGAAACTTGCTTTAGTTTTCCCATGTTTTGTTGTACCCTTTAGTTTGATTCGCCCTTATACCTGTTCACGAATTTTGTTTTATGATGTTTGTTACTGAAGACTAATCAGGAGAATTTTGAGTGGAAAAATCCACCAGTAAGGCTGCGCCAATCCTTTTCAGCAACGAAGGCATTAAATATTCCTCTCGGGTGCACTCAATTCTCTTTCACCCTCTTGATCCAAACTAAAACTTACCTGCATTCAACATTTACGTCATAAAGTTTGTTTCTCATTTAATATTTTTCAGTGTAACAATGCATAGTCGATGGGTTATACACTTAGTACTTCTCAAATGCTTAGTTAACCTCTGCAACAACAAGTATTGTTTTGTAGAATTAATGTTGGCTTGGTATTAAAAGGAAACGCTCTCTTGCTTTTGGTTTAACATTGTCAATAACTAAGATGGATGTTGGGTTTTCGGTTTAAAATTGTTTTTTAATTTATGACTATTTATAGAAAAAGGAAATTTTAATTTTTTATGAACTTTGGTTTGTTTTTAAAATACGTAATTTTTTTAATTTTATTATCCAGTAAAAAAATAAAGATATAGGTATTTTAGAATTTCTCTTTCTTAAAGCATGCTCTATTTAAATATCTAAAGAAAATTGAAGAATTAGAAAACAACCACAAGAGGCCTTAAAAAAATTAACAAAACCAGGCTTTAAAAACCTAACTTTTTAATTTTTTGGTTAATTTTCAATTGTCTAGTCTAAACATTAATTAAGTGAACTTGTCCTTCCAGACATAGATTTTATAATTTTAAATTATAAATTAGAATAAAATAGTTAATGCACTCTAATTCTTATTGTAAATCATAATTATCTAATATTTTTTATAAGATGCAAAAGTGGTTTGTGAAGACTAAATTTGTTATTGAGATAATTAAGAATAAAGAAAAGGGGTGACCGGATGTACAAATGATTGGACTCTCTCATTATTTATTTTCATTTTGAATAAAACGTTTTTTGTTATGAAATTGTTTCTTATACTTAATTTTGAGCTTTTAAATTTGTTGGCATCTTCAATTTTATATTTTTAAGATATTTTTTTCTCAAAATAGTATTCTTATTAAAAATTTCAATAACTGATGCTAAATTTGGCACTAGTTAGCTTTACAATAGCACTATAAACAAAAGGTATTTTTTTCTCAAGATAAATAATAATTGGTGTTAATTTAAATCTTTCTTTCTCAGGTTCGGTACTTGCTTACGACCCCATCTGATTATGTCATCGTTTCAAACTTGAGACATGCGAAATATCTGTTGGAAAGTGAGGTTCCCAGATGGTGTAATTTCAGGAGTAGAGAACCATCTATAGAATTAATAGGGTCTTCTTATCCTAATTACATCGGAGTCATAGGTCTGAAGGTGTGCTCTATATATACTTTGCTACACCATTATCAAGATATTTATTATGATGATGGTCAACAGTACAAGACAAGCATAAATAATAAGAGCACAGAAAAGGTTTGGGACAATATGTACAAGTGGATTATTGGAGATAAGGAAATCGCTCAAGATATAATGGAGTTGAATTATTGGGAAATTCCATCTTATAAAAGCATGGACAAAGTCCGCATTGAAGTTTTGACAAATAATAAATATTTTAAAGTGAAAGAGATTGGAGTCCAAATTATCTACAAAGAGTATGAAGAAAGTCAACTTATTGACAAAGTTTACTTGAATGGAGAGTCTTATGCCAGCATACACGACTATACACCTCACAACTGTAAGGATTATTCTTGTTTCTTGACTTCCACTTTGATGCTTTGGATATTTCAACCAAATATAAATTACAGATATAAAATAAAAATTCCTAAGTAACTTAGTAACTTATTCAAATAAAATATATTCAAATTTTCATAGTAACTTATTTAGATATTTATTTAATATTACTCTATAAAATTCTATTATTCATTGATTTTTTCTCCTTAAATAAGTTATTCTATCATCCTAATTGTTAAAATAAATATTTCTTTCCCTATCTCATTATTATTTCTGTCCATATATATTCAGATGAAATTTAAAATGTTATAATTTTAGTTTTAGATTTATTCTTGCATTTTTCATACCTGCACATTTTGATTAGGTAAAGACATTTATTATAAATATAGATTATGTAAGGTTTGGGGCTTATGATGGCTGGGAAAAAGAGGGTACTGGATTATCATATGAGGTTTCATTTTTCCATTTCCATTTACATTTTACTTGGTTAATGCCACATGTGGAATGGAGTGGGATTTGCACCTTTATTTTATTCAATTTTAACTAGGAATAACGTTGGTTCAAATTAACAACTCGAATTATTACGATTAAAGAGATTGACAGTTAGGGGTCTTCTAAAGAGAAAGAAGAATGGTTAACATATTTTGTTATTATTATTGATTGGGTAGAACTTTTTTTTTGTTGCAGATAAATTTACATTGAATACAGACGTGATTAAAAGAGACATGGGTGATTATTTTTTGAAAGATGTTGTATACGGAGGAGTTTTTAGAGATGGTGAGGGAAAATGGATACTCGGATATTATGGACATATAGGAGATGGGCAAAGAATGGTCAAAGATTTTGATGGAATGTATGAGATGTACGAAATTGAAACTATTCTAGCAGAATGGGTTATCTACAAAGGACTTACAATTATATTGGAGAAAGGCTGGTCAAATATTCTTATTCAAAGTGCTAATTGGGAAGTAGTGCAAAAACTCCACAATATTACAACTTCTCATGTTTGCACCCCAAGCGAACAATATGAGTATTATTATGAACCTTTGGCTTCAAGAAGCATGGTACTGAAAGACATTTTATTTCTTTGTTCTAGTTGCAATTGCACTTTATCTTACATTTGTCCAACAAGGAACAAATTAGCCAAGCTCATAGCTGAATTGGGCAAAGGTAGTGATGATGAATTGGTGGTGCTGGAAAATCCTCCAGATGATCTGGAAATTAAGGACATCCTTCTTGCAGAAATGAAAATGAAATATTTCACTTAGATATTTGTTTTGTCCCCCCCCCCCCCCCCCCAAAAAAAAAAAAAAATCTTTTTCTTTGTTGTTATTAAAGTATAAAACTGGGGTGATTTATGCTTCCAGCATTCTAGTTGATTTTGAATTGTTTTGATTGTTTTCTAATGAATATGGTTGTGTAATGTGATCACTAGTTATGAAAAGATTATTCTTTAGGGATACAAATAAGAATTTTTCTCCATGCATAGATACTCATTTACCACAATTATCACAGTTCAAAATAATTCATCCTATCTCATCATAAAATTTCATGTTTCACTTCATCTTCATGTGCCTCATTAGTTCACAGTGACTACAAAATGTTTTAAGAAAAAATATTAATTTGTTTCTAATCTAAATATATAGATTCTATTTCCTTTTTTGCTTGTTCAAATAAATAATGAGCCTAATTTTGTCAAGCAAGATTGACAAGAAGAAAGTTTGTATGACCCATGTTAATGTCACAACCCGAAAGTCAGATTCGTGACTGGCGCTAGAGTTAGAATAGATTCCAACTCCGCAAGTCTTTTATATGCGGAAGCCACTAAATAATTTAGAAATAATAAAACCGCATATAATATAAAGTTTGAAATAGATGTCCTAACTTGCATAAATATGTTAATACATTTGAAATCATGTCTGTGATCAACTGAGCTAACTAGGACAAACTAATAAATTCAAACAAAATAGAGAACAAATATTAACTGCTACAGTCAGAAGTTAAAGGATCAAGGTAGACAGACTCCTCTCAAGCCATTGAATCCATCAATTGATCAAATGCTGAATCTGAAAAATGAAAAGAATGAGTCGATGGACTTAGTGAATAATAATATGTATTTACATGAACAAGGGACATATATCATATAAGTTTTATCATAAAATAAGATTTTTCAACTTATAAAAGTTTAGGGAGTTCATACATAGAACGTAACAAGAAATAGGACAACAAACTCGTGTTTTGCCGGAATATAGGTGACAAGACGGCGACATCTTAGTCTGCTGATGATTAATAATTAGGCCTACCACATCGGTCCAACGTGATAGTTGACCACTATCCCTGCTAGTTAATGATACAAGCCAAGGTGCAAACAGTCTAACGCTTACTGTCATTAGCTACTATCACACCCTAAACCCAGACATATGATCAGTATTAAGGCTGGCACCCCAACCCTAGTAAGCCTTTGATCGAAAACAAAATTACAAAGTCAATTAGTACAAATAGCATAATATCTTTAGTATACTACAACCCTGTCTGAGAAATAAATTGAAGCAACTCTAAAATACAAGTACAAATACCAAAAGGAACGTTAAGCCATACATTAAATTCGACTTGGTAGGAAATGGATTACTTGATCAGAAACACGAAACCTCACTATGACCTAGAAAATGTAAAAGGGTAAGTTGTGAAACTTAGTGAATGATAATATCGACTCTAGTCATGTTGAGATATGTATCGCAAAACATGCCAAGAACATAAAAATAAGCAAATAGTAAATAACTTATCCAAATTATCAGATAACTTAGAAAATATGCCTCTATTCTCAAAGTATAATTAATCAATTAAGTCATGTGGGGGTATCTCATCATATCAGAAATCGCATCTCATACTAGAGCGTATCATGTTAGAGGAATCACATATCACATATTACATCAGAATTGGAATTAGAATTAGAACATCAACTCACGATAGAGCATGTCTTATCGAATGAATCATATATTACATTAGAATCGAAACTAGAATCAGAATATCAATTCACAACATAGCGTATCATGTTGAATGAATCACATATCTCATACCACATTTTACATAGGATCCCATATCAGAACTAGAACTATAATTAGAATTAGAACCAGAATCCAGAATCACTCTCAACATATATTTTCAGAAATAGTTATAATAGAGGCATGAATTTCAATTAAACATATATTTTCAAATAACTCACTATAAATTTCAAATAAACGAATACTTGTCTCAATTTTTTTTCCAAAATAAAAAATCATATCACATCAATCATTTCACAAACATAATAAAATAAACATGCATAGAGTAAGTATTATCACTCACTATCCAAACTGAAACCGGAAATTGAAAACACTGAACCACAAGCTTACTGATTGTGACGTGCCTCCTCAGGATTATCTATAATCACAAAGACAAATCGTCAAAACCGGAACCAAAATCTACACTGTTAAGGGCTTGGTGCCCTAGACAGTCAAGAACCCATTTTGGGACCTTAGCACGCATCCAGGTCCCTTACCTCACTCTCAAACCTGAACCTATAACCAATCCCATATAAAAATCATCAACTTAGGTTGTACT
This sequence comes from Thlaspi arvense, assembly GCA_911865555.2. NCBI lineage: Eukaryota > Viridiplantae > Streptophyta > Magnoliopsida > Brassicales > Brassicaceae > Thlaspi > Thlaspi arvense. The sequence goes on from CAJVSB020000256.1 coordinate 63,348, forward strand.
AATCTCGAATACCTTTGAACTGGCTTGGTTCGGTTAGAAATTGCCAAAACCAACCTCAAAACCCATCAAGCTGGTCGAACTATCATTAAACTGATCATGAACCAGCTCTTAAGAGTTTAAACAACTATGAACTAGACCTAAAACCATTAAACCATTCTTAAATTGTCCCTAAAACCATTGAATATAGGGTAAAACCATTGAACTAGCATTAAAACCACTAAATCGGCCATGAACCCATTGAACCGGCCTCAATCTCACTAAACCGGTCCATAACATTGTTGAACTGACCATAATATCCTTTGATTTTCATTCTTGGAATTTTCCCCTTTTTTTCTAAGTTTTTCTTCTATTTTTCTCCTTTTTCCATGTTTTGCTTTTATTTTTCACCATTATTTGGGAAATTAAAATTATTACTTCCATGATTTTTCACCAAAGAATTTTCTCAAAATCATATAAATATTATTTCCTCTTTTTCCTGATTTTTCATGATTTTCCCGAAGTTTTCCCATTTTTCTTCTATTTTTCCTCATTTTTTCTATATGTTTGATTTTTGATTTTTTTTTATTATTATTACTTTCTGTTGTGGGATCCAGATCCCACCCATAACCAAAACCCAAAACCTAGCCCCTAAAATGGCTTGTCTATTGGGCGTGGCCCAAGTCCTATTATTATTATTATTATTATTTTAATTACCCGGCCCAAGTTTTAACTAGGCCAATCCACTTCCCAGACCAAACTAGCCCAATACCCGGGTTCCAGAATTGGGTTCCCCATGACCCGAATTACCTATAAATGACTCGAAAACAACCTCAATCCATTTTCCATGAAATTGAATGATCAAATGGATGAATTACCTCACGATTTTTGAGGATGTTGTTCGCCTCAACCAGTTGACCAAGGTGGCGGCTTTAAATTGGCTTAAAAGCAACTTTTTCAGGGTTAATTTGATTTTAAAAGCACGGAAATGATGAACAAACACTGACGGGGAAAAGCTCGAAATTGAAGCACTCGCAATGTCTTTCTCTCAAAATTGGTTGAGGGCTTTTGTCCCTCACAGGCTGTCGATCACGAATGTATATCCAATTGTTCGAAACAGCTTGATGGTGGCCACCAATTTTGCCATCAAAATGTTAGCCATTTTGTCGAGTGTCCAATTTGGATCCAAGGTAAATTTTGCAATTAAATCCCTAAGCTTTTTATTCCTTCACTAAGCCTCCTGAAATTTTCAATTCACTTTGATTTAGCCCTTAATCTTTCAAAATCAACCCTAAACCTACTTATTCTTCCCATTAAGCCCTCGGCTATAAAAATTACTTAAAATTTTGAAAAAAAAAAATTAGAGATATTACAACCATAGTGTTCAAACAATTCGACACTCTCTTAAAGCAGTTTCTAGGTTTTAATAGAAACCATTTAGCAAAATACAGATTTTTAAGCATAATCAAAACAGGAATCAAATGTCTTAGGAAATTTTCAAACAAATCCAATAATGACATACATGTCCCTTGTGAGCTTGTATAACAAGTTAAATTCTAAATTTCAAAATAATTGGGTTCACATAACAAATCATTTAAAAACTAAATATTTAGCAAGTAAGGAAAGCAATTAAACATATAAATACATCTTACTACTCATTGAACCAAAGAATCACGTAATCCGAGCATCGCGATACGACTCAACAAGAGTTAAACAATTAATTTAAAAAATAACAAAATCCTTATTTTATGTAATATCTATTAAGTTAAAAAAAAAGTCTGAAGAACCCAGAAACTGGCTGAAGCTCCCAGAACACAAACTTGCTCCAATCAGAATTAAACAACGCAAAATTCAACTTTGTAACTTTATGCATATAACAAAAACGAAGCTAGGTATGCCATTTTTAATTGAAAAATTGGTGAGAAAAGTGGGAGCAAGAAGCCAGCGAAGAGCCCACGTGTCAGGGCCCAAACCCCGACCCTAACCGACACTAGGTCCTCGACCCTAGTCAGCCTTACCGTCACAAACAAACACCACAACTGACCAAAATATTTACACATATATATCTCAAAACCGTCATGTACAAACCAGGATCCTGCCTAAGGGATAAAGGGAGCTCTAAAGTACAAAATAGATAAATAAGGAACTCGCCCGTACATTAAAAGAAGTGGCAGACGACCGCCTCAATCCTGGCACGCGCCCCGAGAGCTACAACCTATATCTGGAAAGTTATATAATAAGTGAGTCGCGAAACTCAGTGAGTACGGATGATACCTACGCTATGCATGTTCGACTATGCACCACACCACAGTTCAAATCATACTGACATATACAACAATTAATAACACATTAGCTGCATTCTGAAAGACATTACTAACCACGCATCACATCATATCACAACACGTCACTATCAATTCACATCACAACATTGGACCCAGGTCTACTCACCACTAGACGCTACGGATCACCGTACTCCAGCCGAGTTCCTAGCATCGCCAAATCACACATGACCTAGGCTGACTCACCACTGGACGCTACGAACCACCGTACTCCAGCCGAGTTCCTGGTATCGCCAAATCACACACGACCCAGGCCGACTCACCACTGGATGCAACGGATCCATACTCTAATCGAGTTCTTGGCATCCCACATCACATCACACAACACCATTTGCACACGCAAATTAAGAACAAGTACACATACACGACTAGAATTCACATCTCTTAAAATCAGTGGTACATACTAACAGCTCATACAATGCATAACACGCATTCCCAGATTCATATATCAAACACAGACTCGCAAATCCATGCAGA
>CAJVSB020000257.1:0-66040 GCA_911865555.2 Thlaspi arvense
TTAATTTCTCTAATGGCGCTGCTTAATTTATTACCAGTATCAACTTTGTGGGGCATTTTTGAACCAATTATACCTTAAGCAATTATAGCCAAGAGTCTGGTCTTTAATTTACAAAGGGTCGTTCCTTAAGTGGGATAAGGTGGAGTTATAGCAAGTTTTGGAATAAGTATACTGATCGTATAATAATCTGGATAATTATCTTATTTAGCAGAGGTGGTAGAAGTGGTAGTTAGTCGTGGTAATAAGAGTAATATTGTCTAAAAAAGTTGGGTAGAGATCGGATAAAATTATCCTACCCTCCTCCTAGTGTTTGTTTCCAGATTTGACCTTATTAATATCCCACCTCATTTTCACTTGCACTTTATCCGATCTCCTTTATTCCATCAACCAAACATGAATTCAGATAAGGTAAGAGTGGATAAACAATCCTTATCCACCCTTATCTCACGTACTAAACAAACTTTAAGAAAACAAAGTGAGATGATTATAAGAAAAGATAGTTACATAATGAAATTATAAAACATGACAATTAACTAAATAATTTCAAAATAAGTAACTTATTTATTTTTACGATGGACATTTATCAGCTCCCCGCTTTGTTAATTTACATCATCATTGATTCGTTGTCAATCTCTGGGGAATTCAGATCCAAATTCTTTTTACTCCACCCTAGAGAGAGAGAGAGAGAGAGAGAGAGAGAGAGAGGAGTTTCTTTTAAAATATTTGCAGAAAATTATTAACAGTCACCCCAGCTGGAATTATGTATATTTGGGGGTGAAATAGTTAAAAAATATGTAAGTTGTATAGAAAATATGATTTATGTTTGAATGGATTGAAAATAAAAAAATTCATCATGTAATTTATCCTAATACAGCTGAGGTAAGACTTGGTTGAGTTTTAATTTTTCTTTCTTTACATTATGACTTCTACCAATATAAAAATTAACCATGAATAGCTCAAAGTCTAACTCTTTATAGTCTCTTAGGGGAAAAAAAACTTCCAAAAAGTTAAATATGTTTGTTATTTCTGTCATCCAGCAAAAAAAAAAAAAAAGGTAGAAAGCAAAATTGATTATGTAACTGAATTAATGCATTGATCCAATTGTGAAATATTCTGAGGTTGATTAACAGCGTTGTAATTCTGATTAACTGTCCTTTTTACTCACATGCACCTTATTGGATGTTTAGTCAAGTAACCAGTAAAATACTCAATGTCTGTCTAAGCTTTTAACTAAGAAAGACGAGAGCTTCAAGGCTATTGAACATATGTTCAAACGTATATCAATTCAAATAATTGAAAATAGTGGCCATTTAATTAAAATATTGGCTGACAAGATTGCCATGGACGAACCTCAACTTCCAACAAAACTTAAAGATCGTTAGACAAGCAAACAAACCAACCCCCACAAATTCTTTTAAACGCAATACCTCCTTTTGGAATGAAAAGGTTAGGATTTATAAGGGCAACGAAAAATGTACATCAGTTCTATTTCTTAAAAATTAATTATTTTTTTAATTTTAGACCCTCCAATTTCTTTCCATATGCCTCATCTGACTTACCAATAAATATTGTTAAAACACTCGCTACAAACTTAAGAAAACAAAAATTAAACTTAAAGAAAAAAAAAAAAACTTAGAAGATTCATTTTTGACATAAATAATCAGTTGAAAATAGGCCAACATTTATGCCTAGTTTTAAGTCTCTATTTTTTTTTTATGTCTTGTGGAATCTGAGCGTACTAGAACTGCTAAGATATACATAGGAATAATATATTCTCTGACAGATTAATTTTTTTTAAAAAAGTAGTTATCTTATGAAAAATAGTGTTAGAGTCAATTTCTGATAAACTAATCTCATAATGATATGACACATAACAATCACTTTTAAGATGATGCATATAAGGTGGTGAGAAGTCGTAGGTTCCACGTTAATGAAAATATCAAGAGTTAAAGACAGAATACAACATATCGTAATATATATATATATATATATTTTTTTTTGAGATTAATGACTGCAACCTATCAAAGCAATGAATATGTGCATACGTGTTTTATTATCTGGCTTCCACTCATGAGACAGCTTCTCCTTAATTAGATTTTTTATTACCTAGTGAACTCTTTATTGATACTAATTAACAAATGCATGTTCCTTGATTGTTAGTCAATTCAAAATTCTATTTTATGTCAGTCACCAATGATTTCTATAAGAAACAAGTCAAAATTACTACGGAAACAACCAAGATAATTTAAGTTTTCAATTTCAGGTAATTTGTAAAAATTAAACTTTTATTTTCTTTGTAATTGACCCCATCAGCAGCTGACTCGGCACATGACCTGCGAAAACACGGCTGGCCCTGATAAGCACCTAGCTCCAACCACTCCATCTACCACAATCAAGAATCGCAACGTCTATGTATGAAAGCCCATGAGAAACCAATAGCACCATCATGGCCCAAGGCTAAACTGACCCAGACCAGACCAGAATTTGGCGTCTCCGTCCACAACTCCCGCCTTACCACCGCCGCCTCCTACTAAGACCGATTCAAGGCTCAAACATGACCTACCTGGTTCGACCATGGCACAAGTACTCAAGGACGGTCTTCATGAAGTCTGCTCTAAATGATTTGATTGAATTGGCCGATTGGCACAATGCTGGCACCAGAGCTGGCATCAGTGGTAGTACGAGGTGGCTGGATTTTTGCGTCATCAGCAACGCGGCGAAGTCTGGGATATTCAGCACAGGAATTTCTCGAGACTCGTGGATTCAAGAGGCTGGAGGGGCCTTATGTCAGAAAACTTCAATAGGTATACATTAATTGTTTGGTTTCGTATTTATGAAAAATAAACTGAAAGTATATAATTCAAATTTATATTAAGAGATCTATTATTTAAATTTTGTATGATGAGTTGTTACATATTTTATTATAATTTTGATAAGTAGGATATGTGAATTATATATAAGTGGTTAAATTTTTTTCTAATTTTAAAATATTTATTTTTATTTATTATTATTCCTAGAAAACTATAAAAATGAATCTAATCTCTAATAGATATTTAAATACCAACTTCAATTTTCAATCTGACAACTAATCTCAGTAAATAATTGATCTGATAATAAAAGATGTGCCACTCTATCTTATCCGTTTGACAAGGACTTAGTATTTACACAATGTGATTTAGTCTTGCACTGTACACTTGTAATTAGTTTGGCTTATCAAATTGTAAATTGTCAAGTTCAGAGGGGAATGTGACTTCGGACTTTGGAGAGTGCTTTGTTTTCTCCTACGTCGACTGGTTTTAGGTTTGATTCGTCGCTGGATACCGCGAATGGACTTTATTATACGTTTTTCCCCTTTCGTACATGACAGTGATTCAGTTGAAGAAGGGTAAAACCAAGGAAATATATAAATTTTGTATGTTCCATTAAAAGTGGAAATTTTCATAAAAGCTGATTTTTTTAATTAATTTCACATGTTTGACTACTGATAAACTATAGCTCATTTAAAAATTAATTCAAGCTCATAGATTATAGAGGGAAAAAAATTCTCATGTATTACTTGATTTTTTATTCATAATTTTTTTAATTTCTAAAATTTTAAACAAATAAACATTAAGACTTAAATAAAATCTTTAGCCTGACTTTTTTTTAATATTATGAAAAAACCGTGCATCACTGTTCTATTTAAAAGCTTAAATTTGTTAAAAAGTATAACTTAATTATTTATTAACAATTATCATAGAAAACAATACAAAAATTACAATTTTTAGAATTTTCGATTGTCATAACTTACCCAATTCCCAATTTTTTTTTCTCTCCCATTGTATTATAAAAAAAAATTGGACTTAGACAAAAAATATCTTTTTTTTTTCTTTTTGCACTCTACTTAACAAAAACCCCATCTTTTAGGCCTTGTGGGTTGTTTTTTTGTCTTTGTATAATTTTTTTTATAAGCTTCAACCAAAACAATCTAAAAAAAATACACACAATAATTTTCATGTGTATACCACACAAATGGGTTGTGTATACCACCTTGAGCATGAGGTGATATATATATATATATATATATATAGAGAGAGAGAGAGAGAGAGAGAGGAAAATATATGTAACCTCTGAAAAAATGAACTTGTGCATTAGAATTGGAGGCCAGTAGAAAATCACTTTCAGAAGGGATGAGATGACTCCATCCAGCAGATCATTTTCTTGCCAGTGCATCAGACAAGAAGCATGATCATCATAACCCCCCTTGCACGGCCATCCTCCAACCTTAAAATGGTCTTGACGAATTCAATTTTTGTGGTCGACGTTGATCCCATTGTTGTCAGACCATTAACTGAGTTTGGTCAATCATTTCTCCAGCTGTTTCATGGGAGCATAACCCTTCTGGGTTTCTGCAAAAACTCTCGAGAGGTATTAAAAATAAATAAATAATTTTTGTTTAAATATTTGAAAGATATCAAAAACTTGATATTTTATTTAAATTTTTTAAATAATTATTTTTTAATTTACTAATATAGTTTAATTCCTCTTACATTCTGTAATGTCCCAAATTTTTGTAGTTTATTAGGAAATTTAAAAACACGAAAACTTAATTAAATGAATTAGGACATTTCGGGAATTAATTTAAAGAAGAAGGCACAACTGCACAGTGTTAAAGTTATTGGGGCCAAAACAAAAATAATAGGACTAGACAGGGGTCAAATTGAACAGAATCAGAACAAAGAGAGCAAATCAAAAATATCATAAAACTGGATGTCCACCTTGTATCTCTGAATCTCACGCAGCCATTGAAACTGATTACGAGCATGTCAAAGCAAATTTGCCCCATTATGGTCATATTGAGAGTCGACTGAAGTATAAATGTCATAATCTCAAATCAATTTGAACGATTGATACCTCAAACCGTGGAAATTTGGCCCTTTCTACTCTTTACCCGCAGCCCTAGGACCAAGAGATGCATATATACACCGACATGGTTTATGCTTGTCAAGATTAATGTATATATTTATTTTTTGCATTTATATAAAAAAAGGACCTGTTGAATCTGTGCTTATCAGTCAACACGTTAATTTTATTTTAGATCAATTCCCAAGGAAATTTGCTCCCGTAACAAAAGTCAAATTTACTATGAGAGCAACAAGAACAGTAAGGAAGATAATAAAATTTTAAATTCTCAGGTCACTTCACACCTTATAACTTATTTTTTATTTGACCTCCTGATCAGCTGTCTCCGACGGCGGTTTCATCGCCCGCGCTATGGCTTTCCAGAACACGGCCGGGCCTCCAACACCAGGCTGTGGCGCTGCGCTCTGGCTCCGACTTTCCATCTTCTACAAGTACTATTTTTTTTTTTTAATCAGATCTTAATAACTATCCTCGTAAATTAGAGGATGAGAAAAGATGTTCCGGATAGAAAAGATGTACTACGAGGAGTACATGAGCACTTGCGCCGGAGCCGGCACCGGCGACAGGGTAAAGTGGTCGGGATTCCATGCCACCACGAGCCCGATAGAGGCCAGGAAGTTCACGTGGCGGAATTTTTTGGCCAGAGGGTCGTGGATTGAGGCAGTCGGAGTGCCCTACACTACAGGGCTGTGAGTGGTTGTTAACTCTGTCAACTGTCGAGAGGGGAAAGTGACTTCGAAGTAATAGCAAATTTATTTTTATGGTTTAAGTAGAAAAAGATACCATAGATGGATTGTGTTAGAAGTTTGAGACTGTAACCGTATTGAAAGTCTAATTGCGAAGGAAATGTATACGTATATTTTTATGTTTCTACAAATATTCGTTTAAAAAATAAAAATAAACTGAATTGTGTTTAGTTTGATTTCAAGAAAAATTAGTTAAATTTTGAAAATATATATATATATATAATTTTTTAAAAGAAATTTATTGGAAGGATTATTAAAAAAATTAAAATCAGAAATTGAACATTTTTTATAATCCTATATAATCAAACGATAAAATTTGTTTTATTTAATTTTATTTTAAAATTTTGCATATTCTAAAACATATAATTAAAACAAATATACATATATTTAGTTTCAAAGCGCATAAAATTGAAGTTTTGAAAGGGAAAAGCTTAACACGAAAGGACTTTTGGAAAGTGTCCAAATGACTGATAGATCATTTTAATGCCAGCCATGGGATTGATATCTGAGCTGCCTTGATCATCACCACCACAAGGACCGTAAGTTTTGAGTTCAATTTTGTGGTTAAGGTTGATTCGCAAGTGGCGATGATATTAGATAGAGACCACGTAGTCAGTGCATGTGGTCGGTGAGACGAAAAATCCAGCATGCTTCATTTGAATGAAGGCTCACAAAAAGGTCCTTTTCTCCCTCGATTGGTCTCTTAGATATGTAAATTAAACTTTAATTCATAATTTTTTAAACTAATCTAGTCCAACCCGCATTCACGTTAGGGGGCTTAAATCTAATTCAACCTATATTAATTTGTTCTTTTTAAATTGATCAAATAATTTACATGGTTTAAGTTGAATTTAAACAAGTTAGATTGAATTTAGACATATTAAAGCCCAATTAAATTTGCCCATATATTGCATCTTAATTTCTCTAATGGACCTGCTTAATTTATTGTCGGTATCAAATTTGTGGGGCATTTTTGAGCCAAATATTCTTTATATTCTATCAGAGAGAGAGAGAGAGAGGGAGAGAGATGCCATAATCAATTATACCCTGTAGAGTGATCTGGGCCTTAAGTCTCGTTTGGAATTAAGAAAATGAGAGGGACCATTATAGAAAAAGATAGTTATAAAATGAAATTATAAAACATTACAATTAACAAAATAATTAACAAAAAACTCAGAAAGGGATATAGAAAAGGCTATAGAAAGGTTTTTTTTACATTTTGCTCGTGGAAACAAAATCAATACCAAAAAATAGCTAAATAAATTCTGAGCTTCCGCTTGGATAAGCTACTTAATATTGTTATTGTCTTTGCCTTTCTGAGTTTTTATGGGCATGGTGCCACAGCATCACCTTGGAGCCAAACTCCATGCCTTGACCCACCGAATTCTCAAATTGAAACTAAGCCGCAAGGAAACACAGATAAAACCCGGTTCACAATCCATAAGCAAAGTACCATCTAAAGCTTTTTTCACTCCATTTAAAAAAAAAAAAAAGAAAGTCAGTGAGAAATTCAAAGGAGCAAGTCGTCTCCATTTGCAGACTTAGATTGGATGAGTTGGGAAGGTCTCTTTCTTCATCTTTCATGCAATAAATTTATCGTATTAGTTACTTGAAAAATAAACCTTCTTTCAGCTCAGATTTTTCATTACTCATAGCAAAAGGCCTGTCAAAGCAGTGTGCTTATCTGGCTTTCACTCATGAGACAGCTAGCACATCCTCTCCTTCATTACGATTTGTATTGCCTATTCATCGGGGGGACGGTCTTCATGAAATCCACTCTAACGATCTGATCGAACCGGCCGATTGGCAGCCATGGAACTTTGGTCTTAGCACGCTATATTACTAGAAGTACATGAATGCCGGCGCCGGAGCGGGCGCAGCGGCAGTGTCAGATGGCCAGATTTCCACGTCATCACCCGCGCGGCGGAGACCGGATGTTCACTGTGGGGGTATTTCTTGGCCAAAAACTTGTGGATTCAAGAGGCCGGGGGGCCCTACAATTCCAGGGCGGTGACCGTAGTTGGGTTGATGGTTTGTCAACTGTCAACTTGAGAGGGCGAAGTGACTTTGGACTTTGAATACTCATGTTTTCTCGTATGTGGACTGGTTTTTGGGTTTGACTTGTGGATACCACGGATGGACTGTATTATAAGTTAAACCAAGTGTAAAACCCAAGGAAAGGTATAAATTTGTATTCTGCTAAAGTTGAAAATGCTGTAAAAGCTATTTTTTTAAAATTAATTTCACATGTTTGATCACTGATAAACTATAGCTCATTTAAAAATTAATTCAAGCTCATATATTACAGGGGGAAGAATTTGCTTGTGCTACTAGATTTTTTTATTCGTAACACTTAATTTCTACAAATTTTAAACAAATAAACATTGAGACTTAAATAAAAAAAATCTTTAACTTGACCTTTTTAATATTACGAAAATTATTTATTGGTATCTTATTTAAAAGTTCAAACTTGTTAAAAAATTATAATCTAATTATTTATTTCTTAACAATTATTGTAGAAAACAATACAAAGAAATACATTTTTTTTTAAGATTTTCAATTCTCATAACTTACCTAAGTTCAATTTTTCCCTCTCCCACTTTATAATTAAAAAATAAAGAATCAACTTGACAAAAAAATCTTTTTTTTTTTTTTTTTTTTTTTGCATTCTACTCTCAACGAAAACCCCATTCTTAGGCCTTGTGGGGTTGTTTTTCGTCTTTATATAATTTCTTTTTTTATGCTTCAACCAAACAACTAAAAAAAATACATACACCAATGGGCATGTATACCACACAAATGGGTTATATATATGTCCACATATTCATAGGAAAATATATGCTCTAACATCTGAAAATTTGAATTTGGTGCATTGAGAATTAGAGGGCAGTAGAAAATCACGTTCAGAAAGGATGATGTGACTCCAACTAGCAGATCATTTTCATGCCAATGCATCAGACAGACGACTGAACGAGCATCATCATGACCGCCCTTGCACGTCCATCCTCTAACCTCAAAAAGGTCTTGATGAATTCAATTTTAGTGGTCGAGGTTGATCCCATTGTTGTCACACCATTAACTTTGAACGAGAGGAGTTTGGCCAAGCACTCCTCCTCTGTTTCATGGGAGCCTAACCCTTTTGGGTTTCTTCTACAACTCTCCAGAGGTATAAAAAATGAATAAATAATTTTTGTTAGAATAATTTGAAATATATCAAAAAACCTAAAAAAGCCTAACATTTTATTTATAATTTCTCTGTAATTATTTTTTAAAATTTTATTTTTTTAATTTACTAATATAGTTTAATTTCCCGCATTTACCTTTACATGCGGTGAAGGTGAAAATCAAAGACATCATTAATTACAGCAAACCCCACAAAAAGGTTGTTTTTTTACTTAATTGGTCAATTTCTTAAATTTTTTAAAATTGCACTCTCATTTCTAGGCAGACTCGGGATTCATCTCATTATTAATTGTGCGCAGAGGAATGATCAATTGACACCTGTACTTACACCACATCTCACACCGTTGATTTGGTCAAAATCAACGGTGTGAGATGTGGTGTAAGTGTCTTGCACTTATACCAGATGTCAATTGATCATTCCTCTTGTGCGGGACATTCTTCAACCAATATTCCTCCTCAGTCCATTCTAAAGAGAGGGAGAGTCAGGTGATGTATTGACAGAATCGAAAGTTGGGGGGACTCACTTGTGCTAAGCACTTTTTGATTAACTCAGTAAAATAAGTAATTAATTATTTGAAATAGTAATATTTAAAATTCTAAATAAAATTGTAACAACCCAAAATTTTAGATTTTTATTAGTTCAAGGAATAATCTGTAGGAGTTAAAATGTCTGGGCTGGAGTGAAAATTAATCGATAACTGTTCTGTGATTATCACGAGATCCAGGGACCAAATCTGCAAATTGCAGAAATCTGGCATGAATAGTGGCCGAATGATGGGTTTTCACCAAATCGGCCACGTTGAGTGATGATTGCGAGCAGCTTTTGGCATGTTTCGGTGTGTTTTTGAGGGAGAAGTCGAACCCCTCGATCAATTAGAGATTTGGTGTGAGAGAGAGAAGAAATTTTTTAGTTTTTCTTACCGGCGAACGGACGGGGGACGAGTGGCTTCTCTGAGCTTTTGGCCGACTTTTCGGTGGCTTTTCTTCAGCTTGAGGATCGGCTGGTTCGGGATTAGCCTTTGGGGGTGCCGATCGATTCAGGTGAGTGAGGTCTTGGCTGGATTTCCAGTTTTGTTTTCTGGTTTGCCGGTTGCAGGCGTCGACCCTGCAACCGGGTTGAAGGCCTAGGCAATCAGGCGGAAGGGACAGACCCGGAAGGGGTCTAGGTCCCGTCGTGGGCCGAGTGTGGCCCAGTTGGACCACGGGCCCGTGAGCATGGCCTGCAGGCCAGAAAAAAAAAAGTGTGTCTGGGCTAAGCCGGCCTAGGTGGGCCCGAGCTGCGAGCCACAGCCTGAGCCGAGCAACTGGGCTGGCGGCTCAAGCTGAGCCAGCTTTGTTAAAAAAAAAAAAAGAAAAAAGAAAAGGGTTTTGACCGAACCGGCCGAGACTTTGACCAGCCGGTTCAATGGCCAATTTGACTTGGAATTTGGTTTTTGGACCAATTCTGGGTTCAAGGGGATGAGGGCTATCAAACCAAGTGGGTTCGGGAATTTTTAGTGGTCGGGTTCGAGGTGAATTGGCCGGTTTATTGTGTTGCCATTCGAGTGACCAGTTCACTGGTTTTCAGGCCGATTCTTGGGGAGTTTGGACTGGTTCCTAGCTCAATATGATAAAACCTAGATAACTGTGAAGAAGTTTGATGATTTTTTGGGTGATCAGTTCAAGGTGAACCGGTCTCAGTTTTCATGCCGATGCTTAGGATTAGGGTTTTCGACCCAGTTCGGAGCTGGTGGTTTAAGGCCTTTTTGGCCGGTTTAGATTGTTCCCAGGGTTTTTGGGCCTTTTGAATCTGATTTTGAGGGTTTCATGGCCATTTTTGAGTTGAGTTGGATGTAGTTTTGAATCAGACTAAGCCGGTCCGAGGGTTTTAGAGGTTGGTTCGTTGCAGTTCGAGGTTTGAGGAGGCTTGGTTCCGTAGTGTTGGGGTGGTTAAGTAGATTTGATCAGTGGTAATGAGTCACGTAGGTTTCGGTGATAGATGTATTTGCCTCGAGATGCGTGCCAAGGATCGATTTGGGATTTAAGTCCGATTTGAGGTTATCGAGCCTGTTTCTTGTGCCGGTTTCGACATTGGTGATGGTTTTGTGTGACTTTGGTTACAGATACACCGGTGGAGGCGCGTCCTAGTCAACGAGTTGAGTGAGGGAGATCGGGAGTTCCTTTTTGTTCAGTCCTTGTACAGTGAGTGATGATACTCTCTCTATGCCTTTGTTTTCATACTGTGATTTTCTGACATGATGATTATGTGGTTTAGAAACTGTATTTTGACTATATTATACTAGGGATATGTTATGTGTTTTATGAACTGTCAGTGAGTTATGTTAGTATGTGATATTTGTTTTGAGATGTGAACTGTATATGCGTATGTATATCTATTTTTGACTATATGTTCGAATGGTATCATGTGATGTGAGGCGGCAAGGGCCGTGGATGTGTCATGCACTAGTGTGATTCTTCCGATCGTCAAGATGGTGGGTTCCTCCGATCGTGAGAAGACGAGACGGGGGTCTCGTGATGTGATGTGTCTGGGATGGCAGGCTCAGCCGACAGACGGTAGACCGTAGCGTACGGGGAGTACCTTGGCCCGGCGATGAGATGAGCTGTGTGGCTAAGGGCTCAGCCGGCGAATGGTGTGCTATCGTAGCGTGCGAGGAGTACACTGACCCAGTGATATGATATGAGGATTGGATATGGGATGGCAGGCTCAACCGATAGATGGTGGACCGTAGCGTACGGGGAATACCTTAGCCCGGCGATGAGATGAGTTATGTGGCTAGGAGCTCATCTGGCGGACGGTGTTCTGCCGTAGCGTGTGGGTAGTACACTAGCCCTGTGATGTGCTGTGATATGGGGACGGCAGGAACTCGGCTGGAGTATGGTGATTCATAGCGCGTCCAGTGGTGAGTTGGCCTGAGTTCAGTGATGTGATTTGGCGACGACAAGAACTCAGATAGTATCACGCCCCGCCCCTGGGCCCGTGACCGGTACTGGGGTCCACCGACCTCAGTAAGCCTCAACAACCCAATCAAGCTCCGAAAATACAAAATATACACCCTAAGCAGTAATGCAACATCTAAGAAAAATCACTCGGGATCCTGTCTGAGAGTACAAAGAAGCTACCAAAGAACAAATACAAAAGAGAAATGCCCGTACATCGATCGAATCCGCCGATAGTCGCTCCGAGAACAGGCACGCTACTCGAGACAGATATATAGCCAAACGAATTTGAAAATGTTTAAAAACTATGAGTCACAAAACTCAGTGAGTACGGATGATACCTAATCTATGCATATCAGGTATATATATCATGCCACAAGTCCAAAACCATACACATACAATGATTAGTAAAACATAATAACATACACTCAAGAATACCAGTAACCAAACATCACATTATAGCACTGGACCCAGGCCAACTCACCACTAGACGCTATGGGTCACCATACTCCAGCTGAGTTCCTGGTATCGCAATCACCTCGCACGACCCAGGCCGACTCATCACTGGACGCTACGGATTACCGCACTCTAGCGAGTTCCTGCCGTCCCCAAACCCATCACTAGACTCAGCCCACTCACCACTGGATGGTACGAATCACCGTACTCCAGCTGAGTTCTTGCCGTCCCTCAAATCACGTCCCATCACATTGCGGCCCCTGCCGCCTCACATCACACATCACATCCGCGGCCTCCACCGCCCGCGCCCCCACCGTCTCACATCACACAACAATCCTCACATATAAGCCAAAAGTAATATACATACGCATATACAGTTCACATCTCAAAACTAGTATCACATGCTAATATAACTCATTGACCGTTCACAAAACACATAACACATCCCGAGTATAACATATAATCGAATATAGTTTTCAAAACCACATAATCATCATGTAAGAGAATCACAGTATGAAAATACAAGTATAGAAAGGGTATCATCACTCACAGTACAGATGCTAAGCCAAAAAGAGTCCCGAGTCACCTCGCCCGACTCAATGGTCCGGGTGTGTCCCTACCTGCGAATCTGCAATCAAAATCATACAAAACTATCACCAACACCGAAACCAGCACAAGAAACAGGCTCGGTAGTCAAAACCGTCCTAAAACCCATCCTGACACACTGGCACGCATCTTGAGGCACCAAAATCCATCACCGAGACCTACATAACTCACTGACACTGAACAAATCTACTTAACCACCCTCAAGACTATGGAACTAGCCTCCACAAACCTCGAACCGTAGTGAACCGACTTCCAAAACCCTCGAACTGACTTAGCCCAGTTCAAAACCACCTCCGGCTCAACTCAAATGGCCACGAAACCCTCAAAATCGGGATCAGAAGGCCCAAAAACCCTAAGAACTAGTCTAAACCGGCCAAAGGGATCAAACCAGCTCTGAACCGGGCTAAAAACCTTAATCTTAAGCACTAACATGCAAACCGAGATCGGTTCACCTTGAACCGATCACCCAAAAATCACCAAAACTTCATGGTTAGTTAGGTTTCATCATGTTGAACCAGGAACCGGTCCAAACTCCTCAAGAACCGGCCTGAAAACTAGTGAACCGGTCACCCGAAAGACAACACACTAAACCGGCCGGTTCACCTCGAACCGGCCACCCAAAATTTCCGAACCCACTTGGTTTGATAGATATTTCCTCCTTGAACCTAGAACCGGTCAAAAATCCAAATTCTAAGTCAAATTGGCCACTGAACCGGCTGGTCAAAGCCACTGGCCAGTTCGGTCAAACCCCTTTTTTTCTTTTTTGGATTGAGCCGCGACTCGGCCCGCCAGTCCACTAGGCCCGCCCAGGCCCAACACCCCAACTTCTTCTTTTTTTTTCTTTTTTCTTTTTTCTTTGGGTTCGGCCCGCGATTCAAGCCCGTGGGCCGCCCAGCCCACTAGGTTGAGCCCAGGCCGAACGCCCTGGGCTGGCCCAACACGCAGACCCAGACCCTTTCGGGTCCGTCTCTTTCACCCGGCAACCCGGGTCTTCGACCCAGGTGCCTATAACACCCTCACCGACCGGAAAACCAGAAAAGCAACCAGGAAGGTGGCCTACCTCGATTTGACGACCACCCAGAACTACCGTATGAGCCTCGGCGAACAACCCAGCGGCCTTCAAACACTCAGATAGCCGGCCAAAAGCCCAGAAAAGCCCAATCTCCTTCCGCGTTCTCCATCGACCGAAAGACTCAAAAATTCCCTCTCCTCTTTGCTCGATTACCACGATTGACTGAGGGGTTCGGCCAAGGCTTCAAAAACCAACGCCAAGAAGCAGAAAACATGCAAACATCATTGCACAAAATGTGCAAATCCGGTGGAGGAAATCATTAGAACACAGTTCTTGTCAGATTTCCTGAAATTTACAGATCGGGTCCCTGGATTTTGTGTTAATCACAGAACAGTCCCTGAGTATTTTTACTCCAACCCCCAGATCTTTTAATTCTACAACTTAGTCCCTGAACTAATAATTTAAAATTTGGGTTGTTACAGTTGGAGTACGGTGATTCGTAGCGTCTAGTGGTGAGTTAGTTTGAGTCCGTGAGGGGACGGCAAGAACTCGGTTGGAGTGTGATGATCCGTAGCGTCTAGTGGTGGATAGGCCTGAGTCTAGTGATGTGATTTGATTTTTGGTTGATGGTATTCTTGAGTGCATGTTGTTATGTTTTACTAATCACTGTATGCGTATGATTTTGGACTTGTGGCATGATGCATATCTTGATATGCATAGATTAGGTATTATCTGTTCTCGCTGAGTTTCGTGACTCACATATTGACTCACATATTCGTTTGACTGTACCTACCTCGATTAGCGTACCAGTGTGGGAGACAATGACTGTAGATTTGATCGATGTACAGGCATATCTTTTTGTATCTGTCATTTATTGTATTCTAGAGTAGCTTCCTTGTACTCTCAGACAGGATCCCGGGTGATTTTGTTGTATTGTTATTCTCAGTATATGTTATGTACCTTTAGAGTTTGACTAGTGTGGTAAGACTTACTAGGATTGGTGGATCCTAGTGCCGATCATGTGCTCGGGGCTCGAGTCATGACAAAAATTAAAAACTCTCTAATATTTTTTTTAAATCTTATGCATATTAAATTTTTGATTTCATTTGGCATTTAAAATATTATTTTATTTTTAAAGCTTAATTTTCAAAAGTTCATTTTGGTTTTTTTATACCATGTACTAAATGAGTTCCCGAATGTGACTAGGCACAAGGAGAATTTTTTTTTTTTTTCCATGGCAACGTTTGTGGTGAATTTGATATTTGAGGAATAATATGATTTTTGAATAGAGAAATGGAATGTCTTGTGGGTGCTTAAGAGTATTGAATTATCTCGATATAAATATATGCAAATGTTAAATTCTAATACCTTAAAGGAGAGGGTTCTTAAAAAAGTGGGTTAAATTAATTGTTAAAAGGGTACGTTAAATTGAATGTAGATTTGAGACTGATTCATTATAGACTGCTATATTACTTCTTAGTATTATTACTTATATGAAACGATTATTGTTGATATTATAGAACTTACTCAATGGATTTGATTTGTTTTTATCTCGTGCATTCTACTAGAAATAAATGTTCACGTAGACTTTCTAATTAAGTTGAGAAATATTGTGTGATGCTACAACCTAAATAGGCATATTATTTGATTTTTAATTTTTTTACAAGAATATTCTTATAATTAGCACATTTAATTTTTACAAAAATGTCCAAAAATATATATATAAATAAAAATCAGAATAAGCTTAAATTTTTCATTTTTGTGACAAATACAAGAAATCCAAAAATCAGATGGCAAAAGAACATAAACATGATTCCATCTCCACCTCACATTCAAAGGCCGTGTAAACAGGGAAAATCAATTTGTGATTGTGAATTCGAGGACCATCGGGAAGAGTGCACTGCCACGTGTCCAAATGACAACCACTCGCTTCTACTTAGATTTCCTACTTTCGGAAATGAAAGGCTAATTGATCCGATGCGCTTAGTGCAATTACTGAAAACGTTTATTAAGATTGTGACTTAGCAACCGACTTAGTATGAGATTATTGGTGATTATGAGCGTAACATGACAGGAAACTATACTGAAAATCTGTCCGAACGAACTAGTTAAAGCATATTTAGATATGATAAATCTGTTATTTGCGTAAAAATGTAGCATTAAAATTAATTATTGCGACATTAATTCGTGATTTTGACCAATCCAGGGACAGTTTAGAAAAAGTACTCATACTACCATGTGCACGTGCCACGTGTCAGTGGACAGCCTCAACTTTCTACCTTAATTTTCAAATCACTGTCTTATTTAATGATTCAACTCTTGAACCAAGCAACTTTTTCTGTACTTTGAAACTGAAGGGCAATTAGGTGCTTGAACTTATCTATTCCAATTAGTGCATTTACTAAAAACAAACTTACAAAAAATTAAGAATATGTATGATATAAATGGGATTATGACAAAAAAATTATGTTGAAAAGTATTTGTGAACAACTATGTAAAGAATATATAAGTGCGAGGAATTCATAATTTTTGTACGCACGAAGTAATAGAATTATTGCAATATTAATTTGTGATTTTGATCGATCCAGAACCATTAACAAAAGTTCTTCTATATTTTTGACACTTGCCACGTGTCCAAATGTCATCCTGTCGTTCATATCTTAATTTTCAAATCATAAGTTCAACCTCTGCTTTCTCTTGGAGTGGACTCATGAATCAAGGAACTTTCCTTTTGAAGGGAAACCAAAAGCAAATATGATAACGAAATTTATCTGCGTTAATTGGAGAGATTATGAAAAGGTTTGTCAAAAAATCACGACTGATTATCAAAAGGCAAACATACGAGCAGTCATGTTTAACTTGTGAAAAGTCATATAACCACATTATGAGTATAATAATAACATAAAAGTTACATTTAACTGTTGAATTTAAATTGTGACAATAACAAAAAGTTGTATTGATTGAACTACTATTATTATGATATTTATCAACATGGTATTCCGGTCTCAATTTTTATATGAAATAGGCAAAAGAATTTAGAAGAACAAAAAGAAAAAACACCACGAAGGATTAAAAAAACTACACCAGACTAACTACTCAAATTGGTTGAGTGATTAATTGGTTCATTTTTTGACTTGATTTTTATAAAAAAAATTGGTAAATATTAGATAACTATTCTATTTCTTTAAATGTGCCTAAACTGCCTTTCCAACCACTTGAACTAGTCGACCGTACCTGATTTCAATAAACCCAATAGTTTGAATTTTTTTAATCTATTTTTCTAAAAATGTAACAATAGAGTAATTGCTAGCAATTGAACCGGAGCCTGCACTAAGAAGGAACAATGAACCTGAGTCTTGCTATAATTATATTGTTTGCTAAAATATATGTTGTTGATTTTTTAGAGGAAGTGATTTACATTTTTTTGTACAATTTAATTTTAAAAGTTTAATATGAAACATAAAAATTATAATCATTTATAGTAAGATTGATTGTCACAACCTACGTGATCAAAATAGGGAAAACATACATTCGGATTCCTGCATTTCAAGAAATAAATGTAACTAATTTAATTTTTAAAATTTTTAAACTGCTTAAATTTTATCATATTTTTCATTTTTATAATTGTATGGTATTATTTTTCATACCAAATTGTAACCATGCACAAGAAGTTGTTACTTACAATTTTTTTATTTATTTGAGAGTAGTGAACTTTAATAATTATGATTTATAGTTTTTTGTATTTATTTTAAATTTTGGATTGATGATAGACTTGTTATTTCTATTTTGTATGTATTATAATGATTAAATCATGAACATTGATTGATGTTATTATAAGAAATATAATAATTCTGACTCTTTTTTTTTTTTTTTTTATATTTTACGCACGTGCACGTGCGCGCACACACGCATATATAAATTGATAAACCGTGAACTAATAATTTTTTTGATTCCATAAACAATTTGATTGTTCAAACATTGATCACCACATCTATTTGAGAGATGTAACATTGAATAATAAACAAATGTTAGGGCATTCATGTAAAGGAAAAGCTAAGAAAGTAAGAGACTACTACCATTGAGTGTTAAGTTAATTCTCAGGGAACTTTACGATTGAAAAGTACTTTTTTATTTTTCTTCTTTATTATTTTATTTTTAAATAATTTCTATTATATGATTTGATTTTCACTTATTCATAATGTCTGACTAACAAATCTCTTTAATGTTATCCTTAAAAGAATTGCACTCATCTATCACAATAAAATAAGTTCCACACCTTATAAATATGTGAAACCCACTTTTTTATGAGAGATAAAAGTAGTGTCCTCAAGAATAATATTAAAAAAAACCTTGGCTAGCATTATGTTGTTCTTGATTTTTCCCTTAATAATGTTCTACCACAAGCATCCCAACTAAGCTGCATTAAGCCAAATGTCGATTACATCTAGTTTTTTATTCATCCATCAGCATGAGGGCAAGCCTTGTCTCAATGGTAAAATTGGTCCTCTTATGATCCAAATGTTAAAAACCCAAAGCACATAAAGTCTTTTAACAAAACAGAGGTAAGACTCCATCCTTTTGATGCCCATCTCATAATCCTCACAAAGCAGCAGGGAGCCTAGTGGCCTAAAATTCACACATTAGCCTGCCATGATTGCTAGTCTCTGGTAATCTTATGAGCATAGGCTACTCAGCTAGAAAAATATGTTGTATAGCTACATCTTATCTATAATTTCTGTTGGTGGTACTTGTTACCGAAAAAGAGTAAAGAAACAATATAATATTGCTGTTGCACAGAAATCTATGTAATAACAGTTGGGGCAGATCGGCCGGTGAATCCCTCCATCTTGGACAGCTTTAGAGCAACCTCCACCTATGATAAGAGTACCCAGCATTTAGCAGTAAGGTAATTATAATAAGCAGAAACATAATTCCAAGATAAGTTTATTCTTCCTTTTTCGGGGTATTTGGAAACAAGGGGAAGGACCAGGCAATTCCACGATAAAGTTGGCTCTGAGAGATATCTTACAAGTGGAGCAAGTGCTTCCTGAGAATCTCTCCCAATTTTTGATGAAATCCTTCTCATATTGCTCAATGTAAAGACGAATTGTTGCACCCTCAGAGCCAGTTCCAGACAAGCGGAAAACCTAAGAAATACAGTGTCAATCATGCATCTAAACCAGCAAATAGACAACAAACATGGCTAACATTAAAATTCTTGTGATTCTCCACTGTTTGGTAACAAATGTCCACACATTTTTGAAGAAATTTTAGGTAATGGATGTGAATGCAGTTTCAGTGATATAACATTCCCCAACTGGTTTTTGAATTGTTTACTTGTGAAAACGGGAACTACTTACCAATCGCGATCCATCTTCAAAAAGATATCGAATACCCTGATGCTTTGAGATAGACCTGTCAACAGGGTCTTTATATTCAAATTCATCCGCATGGACAACATTTGACACATCTGACCGCATCCCCTTCACAGCCCTGCACAGATGAAAATCAAGAGCTCATCAAATAGAGCCCCCCAAACTTATGACAATGATGCTAATACAGTTCGGCGTATTCTTTAGTCAACATAATTGAAGGAACTTTGTGCAATGTTCAAAAACATTATTCATAAAAGATCTGCAATTCAGTATAATTACTGATATTTGTATAATCACGCAAAAAAATACACACCAAAATTCCAACTCATGATGACATAAACTCTTTTTATCTCAAGACAGTGATTCAAGGGAAAATCAACCTCCTTATATCTAGATAGTGATCAAGTGGGTTGGTTCTGTTTTAAAATCTGAAAGCCCCAGCCAAAATGTTAACTCAGCACAAAATAGTTAAACAAGTTGGCCAAAAACAATATGGTCCAACCAAACTTGCGTTCAATCACCTAAGTTGCACTGGCAGAATACACCATCCTGTGTACTTGACATCACAATCAGATTTTGCACAAGAAAAGGTAAGGCTTTTGGTGTTAGAATATAGAATAAGAAATAATAAAAAAATGAAGAAATGACAGAAAGTTAATAGTAAAGTGAAGTATAATAAACTAGTGCAACCAGAGTTTTAAGTGTTTGGATGCTCCATAATAGCAACCATTCCATTGTTCGTGGTAGCATACTCCTTGTCTGATAAGATTACAGATATGTGTCCAATAGGAATTGTTCGTTGGAGTCAAAATTTCTCATCAGCTCAACCAAGCCAATGATAGCTCCATAGCTCATCACTTACACAGTCCCATCAAGTTTCATAGTCATATATAAATCCAATAAACGCGCATGCGCATCACATTTTATAACACACATTATTTGGCAAATGTTTGGTTATTTTTCTTCATTGATCTCACATTAAAAAGAAACTAATTATAAGGGAGAGCTTAGATAAGCAGTAGAATACCTATCATGGACTTTCAGATCCCATATAAATCATCAAACACCGCACACTGATACAGACTCCAAAAACAATGTCCCAAGCCTTGTACATATACACCATAATGTATTCTAGGCAAGGGTGACTCATATAAAGCTTTAAATTAGCAATGAAACTGACATTATTACCAGTTCATAAGAGTGCAAATCATATCCAAAGCCACAAATCAATGTTGTCGGCAAGGCAACAAATAATTTGCAGTTATATTTGCTGCCAATAAGCATGTGTTAACAAGTCAGATCTGTTAGTTCTTTGGTTCCTTTCTTTTCTCTCTTTTTTTTTTTTTTTTTTAAACTCTGGTGCTGCAACAATTTGAAAACCTGTTAAGTTTTTCTATCTATGCAAAAACTCTGCTTCTTGCCCGACATGGAAACTGGAGATAGGAGAGGTTTGACTAAAAAAAGAAGAGTAAAATGCTAGATAACTTAGCATACAAATCAGCTTACTTTAGAAGTTCAACTATTAGTATCACCACAAAATCCTACCAACAGATATGACTGACCAGGCAAGTTTGAAAAAATAACAAGGGCCAGAATCATTTTTGTTATACTCTTCAGTCCACCAACAAATCCCTCCAGTTCCAAGTTTATCTCAATTGGCAGGGTTCCTACATATTATACTATTTTATCTCTCACTACCTCTCCCTGAAGTGGCTTTAAGACCTAGGCATCTTTGCCAAATTTATTTACAACACCACTTCTTTTCAAAGTTGAAGACCATCTTCTGCCTCAGATAACTCCATGGAAAATCCTTTAGTGTCATAATATCATAAATCCTAATATATTCAAAATAAATTTTCTCTTTCACTTAATTTCATTTTGAGGTAGAAACATTGTTGCCCCATGAATTAATTCTTTAGATGTCATCAATCTCAGCTTTAAGAAGAACTCATATCAGGTAAAATTACCTGTTTTTACTTGTTTGCAAAAAGGATTCTTATAAATATAAAAATTTGATGCTACTTGTCCTCTGCTTAAAATTAAGATCCACAATATTTCAATTATCCAACTCCATAGAGAAGAATTGACAAAGCTTTCAAATCAGAGATCAGCAGGACCGGCATATGCTTTACCATACGTACACATGGACCAGAAGCGATATTGAAAAGAATCTTCTTAAAGTACTGGTGCCAGCTAATACTGAAAATCCAAGATAAAATTTGCAAGACAAGTGTGCCAAGTGTAGCATGAGAAGCATACTTGTGCTAATATTAAAAATCCCAGAGAAAGTTGCACATGAACAATCTTGAATGGAGCATAAGAAGCATACTTGTTAACTTCGGCCAGATCAGACTGCAGTTTGACCAAATGTGCCATCAATTCTTTTGCTGCACCTGCATCAACATTCTTCAGAAAAGAAAATAAATCATAAAAGAATGATTAATGCCTAACCATAAAAACAAATATAAGATAACAAGCAATCCATATCACCCTAACCTCATAATCATATCGAGTATAATAGTGGCGACCAAAGGTAGCCCAATGCTGGCGGACAATGTCTTCAACAGTCACAAGCTTTCCTCCACTGAGGTTATCTTTATTTCTATAAGCAAGAATAGAAAGCCAAGCCAATACAGCCCAGATTCCATCCTTCTCACGAATATGGTCCGAGCCTATCAGTATGTAAGAATAAAAACATTAAATGTTGCACACCTAATGTCCCAAAATTTCCATTGGCAACACAAATTCCTTATATTAATTAAAAATACTAGACTGCAGATAAATGCCCACCAGTGCCAAAACTTTCTTCACCACAAACTGAACATAATCCAGCATCCATCAAGTTACCAAAGAACTTCCATCCAGTAGGGACCTGATCATTTTGGAGAAGAAACAAAGAGTTGAGAATACTGATTATATTTCATTGAAGAACAATTCAATCCTCAATACACATATATACAACCCTATTCCTTACATAAAAGGAAAGAAATCAAACAAATCAAATCTAATCAAATCTCCTATACAATCTTCTAATATCTACACAATCTATCTATATATATATATATATATATGGAAAATATATACATAATCTCAACACTCCCCCTCAAGATGGTGCATATATGTCATATGAACCTAACTTGTTACATATGTATGTCATTCTTGGAGCACGGAGAGATTTAGTGAAGAAATCAACCAATTGATCATTGGAATTTACATATGAGGTGATAATTTCTCGGGAGATAATCTTTTCACAAATGAAATGGCAATCAATTTCTATATGCTTGGTCCGCTCATGAAAGACTGGATTTGAGGCAATATGTAATGCTGCTTGATTATCACAGATGAGTTTCATGGAGTTAATCTTACAAAACTTCAGTTCTTTTAGGAGTTGCTTTAACCATATAAGTTTACAAGTAGTAAGAGCCATGGCACGATATTCTGCTTCTGCACTAGATCTTGCAACAACATTTTGCTTTTTGCTCTTCCACGAGATAAGATTACCTCTAATAAAACACAATATCCAAAAGTTGATCTTCTGTCACTAGGAGATCCTGCCCAATCAGCATCTGTATAAGCAATAATGTCCACATGACCCTTATTTTCATAAGTCAACCCCATTCCGGGAGAGCCCTTTATGTACCTCAAGCTTCGAACCACTGCTTCCTAATGACTATTACAAGGAGAGTTAAGAAACTGGCTTACAACATTAACAGCAAATGATATGTCTGGTCTAGTTATAGTAAGATAATTTAATTTTCCTACCAATCTCCGATATCTATCTGGGTCTGAATAGGGCTCCCCCTGATCTGGTAGAAATTTAATATTTGAATCCATAGGAGTATCAACTGGTTTACAATCAAGCATTCTAGTCTCTTCCAAAATATCAAGGGCATACTTCCTTTGAGAAATAGAAATACCTATCTTTGACTGGGCTACTTCAATTCCAAGAAAATATCGCAATTTGCCCAAATCTTTAGTTTGGAAATAAAAAGACAAGTGTTGTTTGAGATTTTTGATGCCCTCTTGATCATCACCTGTAATAACAATGTCATCTACATAGACCACAAGATAAATGCACTTATTAGAGACTGAATGTTTGTAGAATATAGAATGATCTGCCTCACTACAGACCATACCAAATTACTAAATAACCTGGCTAAATCTTCCAAACCAGGCCCGAAGAGATTGTTTAAGGCCATAAAGGGACTTATGTAATCTGCACACCAGAGTCGACTCCCCCTGAGCAACAAAACCAGGTGATTGCTCCATGTAAACCTCATCTTCCAAATTGCCATGAAGAAAGGCATTTTTAATGTCCAACTGGTATAAGGGCCAGTTCTTAATGGTGGCCATAGAAAGGAAAAGACGAATAGATACCATTTTAGCAACTGGAGAAAAAGTATCACCATAATCAAGACCAAAAATCTGAGTATAGCCTTTAGCCACCAAGCGGGCTTTCAAGCGGTCTACTTGTCCATCAGGACCCACATTGACAGTAAAGACCCAACGACTACCAACTGTAGATTTCCCAGGAGGGGAAGGAACTAAGGTCCATGTATGATTGGAATCTAAGGATGCAATCTCATCAATCATAGCCTGTCTCCATCCTGGATGTGCATGTGCTTCCTGGATAGTTTTAGGGATAGAAATGGAAGACAGAGCAGATACAAAAGCATAATGGGAAGAAGACAAGCGATGATAGTTGAGGAAATTGTAAATAGGATGAGGATTACGAGTAGAACGCGTACCTTTACGAAGAGCAATGGAAAGGTCAGCGGAAGATTCAGATGAACCTGGAGTAGGTGGAGACACTGGAGCAGGAGGTGAATCACTGGAATATATAGCCTCTGGATTCTCAAGTCGGGGTCGACATTGATATGTGATAAAGTGAAGCTGAGAGGGAAGCTCTGGCTGGGAAGGAGACATTGGCACCTGAGAGACCGAAATAACAGACGGAGATGGATCAAGGTAAGGAATTGTAAGACTTGAAAGATGAAGTCCGATTCAATTGGCGAACTAAAATAGGGTGTATCTTCAAAGAAAGTGACATTTGCAAACATGTAAAATCAATATGTGGAAGGAGAGTAACACCGATATCCCTTCTGAATTCTAGAATAGCCAAGGAAGATACATTTAATAGCACAAGCAGTCAGTTTATCAAGCTCTGGAGAAAAATCCTGTACAAAGCAAGTAGAGCCAAAGACACGAGGAGAAACAGTGTAAAGGGCTCGTTAGGAAATAAAAGAGAATGAGGAATCTGATTATTTAAAATAGAAGGTGGCATTCGATTTATTAAGTAATTAGCAGTAAGAACCGTATCACCCCAAAACTTTAATGGTGCATTGGCATGTAGCAAAAGGGTACAAGCTGTTTCAATGATATGACGATATTTTCTCTCAGCTATGCCATTTTGTTGAGGGGTATGAGAACAACTAGATTGATGAATCATGCCATGAGATGCCATAAAAGAAGTAAAAGATGAAGAAAAATATTCTTTTGCATTATCACTTCGTAAAATGCGAATAGAATGGCCAAATTGAGTTTGAATTTCCTTGCAAAAATTTTGAAAAATGGCAAATAACTCTAAGCGATCTTTCATTAAAAATATCCAAGTACACCTTGAAAAATCGTCAATAAAAGTAATAAAATACCTAAATCCTAATATAAAACGGACATGACTAGGACCCCAAACATCAAAATGAACAATAGCAAAAGGAGACTTTGCTATATTATTGACCTTACTTGGAAGGATGCTCGAACATGTTTTCCCAGTTGACATGACTCACATTCTAAAGACTATAAATAAGAGAGACGAGGAACATCTTCTTTAGTTTAGCAAGACTTGGATGACCCAAATGTCGGTGGAGAAGATCAAGTGATTCAATGATAGCACATATGGTTGAAGGTGGAGGTTGGAGATAATATAGTCCATGTGATTCAGATCCTACGCCAATCATCCATCCCGTACTCCGGTCCTGTATAAGAAAAGAGTAAGCAGTGAAGGTTATGGAACAGTTAATGGTACGAGTGAGTTGGCTAATAGAAATTAGATTAAAAGGACAATTGGGTATAAACAAAACGGAATTCAAAGACAAAGATAGGAGAGGAGCAGCTTGACCAATGCCAATGGCTTTAGCCTTAGAACCATCAGCAAGAGTGATGTGATATGGTGTCTTTGGAGATGATAATTTGAAGAAAAGAGAAGGATTACCAGCTATGTGATCAGAAGCACCAGAATCCAAAATCCAAGG
This sequence comes from Thlaspi arvense, assembly GCA_911865555.2. Classification (NCBI taxonomy): domain Eukaryota; kingdom Viridiplantae; phylum Streptophyta; class Magnoliopsida; order Brassicales; family Brassicaceae; genus Thlaspi; species Thlaspi arvense. The sequence continues at coordinate 25,469 of CAJVSB020000257.1, forward strand.
TCCAACAAATGAATGAGAGAGGCAAATCGTAGAATTACCATGAGCTACAATGGCTGAAGATGAAGCTTGTTGGACTACTTTTAGTTGAAGATATTCTTTGTAATCACTGTCAGATAACAGATTTTGGTGATCATTTGCCAATTCTCCTTTCCTCTCAACACTAGATGATTGAGATTGTGTCACATTAGCGGTTTTTTCTGAAAAGCCATGGAGAGAATAGCATCAGTCTTGAGTATGGCCCAAGCGTTTACAATAGGAACATTGCAGATGATTACCACGGCCACCTCTACCACGACTACGTCCTCGTCCTCCACGTTTAGCTGTATTCGAGACAAAAGCTGAGGATTCTGTACCTGTTTGAGGACCAATTCCAGTTGTTGTTTCCAAAGGAGGAACTCGAAGCAGACGGTCAATAAGATCCCCTGTTGTAGGAACACTAGGATTTGTTATAACTTGATTCCTCACAGATTCAAAATCTTTGTGTAGACCATGGAGGACAAACATCATATACATTTGGTCAAGTTTTTCCAACACCTTTGGAAGATCATCTCCAATCAATATCAACTTAATTTCTACAATGGTGGACTGCGCTTTGTTTAAATATGAGAGCAAATCATGATCCGTCATGTCAAGTGTTGCCAAGTTGTGGACAAAGTCATACATACGTTGAATATCATTAACATAGATACTCTTGGCTTTCTTCCATATGTCATAACATGTTTTTATAGGGACAGAAGTGTACCAGCAACTTAGGATCAATGGACTGCCATAATAAGGAGACTAATTGATAATCAGCCCTTTTTTCCATTTATCCTATTCTTCTTTAGCAATCTCTTCAGCCTTCTTGGTTAGATGGTCTAAAAGTCCCTATCCTAAAAACCATATATCAACCGCAGCATACCAATCTAAGTAATTCTTACCATTGAGTTTTTCTGATGTTATAGTTGGACTGCCAGAAAAAGCAAAAGAGATGAGTCCCTTTTTTGAAGATTCAGAAGTGACTAAGGAGGAAACCGACGTGGAAGTCATGAGGAGTAGCCTTTGAACTGGACGGAACTTGAATGAACCGGTTAATTTAAACTGAACCGGTTTTAACCAATGTTCAGCTTCTTCTGTCTAGAACGAATGGAGGCTTATGCACCAACAAGAGACGACAGGGTTGATCAGAGTTACAGCCTAGGTTGCAGAGAATGTTTTAAACCCTAAGCGACTGGAATAGGAAGAACACCTGCGACGAAGATTAGGGTTACAGCCGAGTTTGCAGATGATGTTCTAAGCCCTAGGCGACTGGAACAGGAAGACCGCTTGCGACGAAACACTTCGTAGGCGACTGGGATAAGAATAACACCAAAGACGAAGCACTCGTTGAGTGCCGACAAGGTTGATTTCGTCTACCAGAGACGAAGATGACGTTGACGATGAACAGAAACGAAGCCGATGAGACCCTCAGTGAACTTGTTGACGACAGGGGATGGGTACTGACCAAGCAGACCCGAGACGAGGAAGGCGCTGTCAGACAACAGAGATCAGTTGAAAAAGGGGTACACACAGTGGGTCTGACCGAAAATAACGAGACGACACCGGCGGAGGAGAGGGCAGTTGAAAAGGGTGTAGGCGCGTGTAGTCACGCACGCCGGAGAAGAAGGGTGGTCAATAGTGCGTGGCAGCGCGTGCAAGTTCCGACTTCGGTCCTGTTCCAGTCAGATTGCTCCGACGATGATGAAGAGCAAATCTGGACTGAAATCAGAACAGTAATGTTGGTTGTGAACAGTGAAACCCTAGCCCCAAATACCATATCTAACCCTAGCTCTGATACCAAGTTGAGAATACTGATTGTATTTCATTGAAGAACAATTCAATCCTCAATACACATATACACAACCCTATTTCTTACATAAAAGGAAAGAAATCAAACAAATCAAATCTAATCAAATCTCCTATACAATCTTCTAATATCTACACAATCTATATATATATATATATGGAAAATATATACATAATCTCAACACAAAGTTACCTCTTGCACCAGTTAGATATGAATCTGACATATATTTTGCAGTGGGTGCAATAGAATACCTCAAAAAATTTCAGATTTAAATGTTTAGCAACAACATCAAGTGCAGCAGATGTAGGCATGCTCCTGCAGAAAGAAAAGTCAAACATGACATTGAAACTTAATAATGCAAGAATGATGTCAAATAAAATGGAGAAACTAACAACTTCATAAGGAGACTAGCAATAAAAAATCATAAACGTTATATGGCAGGATGCAAAACACAAAACATGACAATGAAGTCCAGCTTACTTGGGTTAATGAAAAGGAATGTAAATATGTGTGAAAAATAAACATGCCTTGGAAAATGAGCAAAGACACATGCCACCATACACACAAACAAAAAAACAAGGAAATAAGAAAGATGTTGCAGAACCTTGCAACTCCCTTTAGACCAGCAGAAAAGTAAGGTATGGCTTGAACAGCATTTGCAGCAATAATAGCAACTGAATCTGATGGAGTAACAAAAAACCTGAAATGATGAATTCCAAAGGAATAAGGTTCTGATTGGAGTTTTGTTGCCCACAAAAGTCAAATGCATAATGTTACCTTTTACCAAGGATCATGTTACGATCGGCATCACCATCTGCAGCAGCACCAAATTCTGGTGGTTCCTCTTGAGAGCTTGACTTACCCAATCCCATGCGTCCAACCAACTCCTTTGCATAAGTCAGATTAGGATCTGGATGGCCTCCTCCAAAGTCTTCCTGTATGCAAGAAAAAATGCACAAAGAAAGTCATGAAGTGACATCAATAGTTAAATCAAAGAATTACTCTTACAATCTTATACCCCAATTAATCCAGAAAGAAAGTAAACCTTTGGTACACAGTTCAACAATGAGCTTTCTGGTGCACCAAGCTCCTCCACAAAAGTTCGCCTAGCATAAGCTCCAGCAACACCATTGAGTGCATCATAACTACAAAATGACAAGGGAAGGCAAGAACTTAATAGGTACATATGTAATATGTATGTCTGAAGAAGAGTGTTTTGCATGTTAGATATTAAGCAATGTGTACATACCAGAATGTAAATTTGGGAGATGAAAGCAACTTTTGAATAGAATTAAAATCGAATATTGACCTGAAAAATTGCAACCAATATTGTTGAAGGAATGCATCCCAAGATCATAAATAGGAGTAATGTAATGAATTTAATATCTATTCTGGTAGATTAAAAGAGATCAAATGGTAGCCAACCCCTTGAAGTTGTGAGAAAGGATAGGATGAGTAGAAGAAAGAAATAAATCACACCATGTTTTATAGCATCATGAATTCTTGGTCCAAAGGGAGTAAGAACTTTAGTGGAATGATCTTAAATGTAAAAGAACTTGAATATCACTAAAAAGGATAAATAGGACAAATTGTGATGTGAAACAGTAATATTGAATGCTGAACATATTCCAAGCAGGAAGCTAGACTTGCATGGCTTGATTATGTAGTGAGAAACAAGCTGAAACACATGGAATGGCTATAAGCTGTGAAACATAGTACTCAGTATCATCATTTCAAAGGAAGGGAAAATAAATAGGAGGAAAGTATAAGTAGGTATTATTCATCAACATAAAAGGCATGAACAACTACGAATTCAGTTAAAGACAGCATACTTCATCAATTTCACATAATCAGTTGCTGAATCAAAAACATCAACATCAAATAGCCCCTCTGGTCCAGTGAAGTTTGTTATGCCTATTGTAGATATATCCACCTGAAAAATACTTCAAGCTATATGTGATGAGAATTTTTGACAAGGATGCTACAAGTAGAGATGATTCAGTGTAACATTATATGATGTTCTAGAAGCATCTCGTACATCTGGCAAGTCAGCCATTAAGTATTCCTTTATCACTTTTGTGTTTTCGAAGATCTTATCTGTAATTCCTTCTGGTGCAGGTCCACCATTTTCCATGTTGTATTTAATTCCAAAATCCTGTAACACCAAAAAATAGAAAACAAAATCCAGCTTTAGCATTGCAATCCTATGAAGTGCACTTTCCGATGAAGCAAAAAGGTCCTACAAATTTTTGATAGAGCAGATGAAGATATATAATCCACATGGTCAACTCCATAAAGTTAGGAAAATACTGAGTTGAGTTGAGTACAGTCAAGCTCTGCCCGGCTATCAGAATATTTTGAACATGAATTGGTGACAAAAAGTTTACCCTTCAAATAAATTAATAATCCAGTTGACTGGCAATCACTTTGGCTATTCTTTATGCAGATATACACAAAGCATAGTTAGATTGATACATACAGAAACAGCAACAGCAACTTATTGAGTAAATTGTCTTCAGAGAATAAATTCATTCTATAAAGAATTCAAGATGGAGAATGGGTGAGTGATGGCATAGATGTGACTAATGGAGATACCTCATACTATCCCACATATCTGAGAAGCTTTTATGAAAACTCCTGAAGAAGAATTGTTAACAAAATTGGGCATAAAGAGTGGAAGTATCCAAGGGCAGAAATTGAACTTGCGTGAGATTTTTTCAAAACAAAAACGCAATGATCAGTTGGTATTACCCTCTTATAACAGTAGAAAGGAGGCACAAAAATCTTTTGCACACAATAATCAAAACAAAAGACATATCATTGAACCAGATCTTTTCCAAATACATGAAGTTTGCAACAGGAGTCCTTTAAGAGGTGGCAATAACATGATATACCAACAGCACAAGAACTGGGAAAAAAGATAATAATAATAGGGTTTGGATTTGGATTAATCATGTCAATGGTGCGACTGTTTCACATGATTAATTGACCTACTAAACTGAAATTAACATGTTAACAACATAATTAATTTCTTGGATCAAATCATGTCAAGACAAGATGTGGCAAGACCACAGTTTCCCTTTAAAAATAAAATAACAAAAAATGCTAGCAAATACCTCATGGGGACCACCTGGATTGTGACTTGCAGTCAATATAAATGCTCCTGATGCCCTAGACCCCTATGTTGGAATTCAGAGAGGTAAAAAAGAGTTAATATTACAAATAGAACTGGTTTTAGCAAGAAGAAAACAAGAAGATGAAAATCAGACAGGAAGTAACCATTTAGAATGGATCAACTTACATCAGGACCAACTCTTTCGCGGATAACAGCTGATACAGCAGGAGTGGACAGCAAACCATTCTGTCCAACCCAAACACATCTTACTCCATTTGCAGCTGCCATCTTAATTATAATCTGTCAGTTTCCACAAAGTGTATTCAATTGATAGATCAGAATGGTCAGGGAACCAATATGTGTAAAGGATTTCAGAAAGCGTTATTTTGTATGTTAAGAAACTAAAGCCTGGTCTTGGACCACAACTAAGAGGCCAAACAAGCCAAGAGAGATAAGCCAGAAATCTATTCAAACATAATCATAAGCAAGTGCTAAGCTGCAAAATCAGAACATTGCAAACCAAGACCATTGAGGTTTTGGGATAAGGCCAACATTTTGGGTTCATTTTATTTTTCTCTCAAGTTTTCATTTCAATCCCTTCTTTATTAATTTTTTAAAAGTCATCAAATATTCTACTTTCTGCAATCCTGAAAGAGCTGTAGCCTGGGCCAGGGTCTAAGAAATAAAGCTAAAATCCAAGAGAATTCCGGATAAGTGTTGCTGCATCACTTGAAAACTAAAGCATGTATTAAAAGCAACAAGTCCCTTCAAAGTGACATAAAATTTTATCTGATTACAGGAACTGCATCTTCAATCAATACTAACCAATGCTTGATTAAATGGAGCTAGTTCTATGCTAGTTTAAATGATAGCTAATGTGTCAAAAAAAAAAAAAAAAAAAAAAAAAAAAAAAAAAAAAAAAAAAACAACAACAACAACAACAACTATGGTGGTAATTTGGAAAACACAAGACAAGCCAAAGCATAAAATATTAAGTCAAAACCTAAAAAATCTTGAGATTACCTGGATGGCTTCCTTAGAAAAATAGCGGCCATCACCAGAAACAACCAGTGTAGCACCTGTATGCAAAAAGAGCAAACTTATAAGAAGAGATCTGGCACATATCTCTGGAGAGATCAAAAAGTGTCACTGCCCAATACATATTAGACATAGACACAACGTCCTTACAAAATTGCTCCGGCTCTTTAGTGTTTCATATTAATTGTACAAAGTTAAATGTTAGTTCGATCTTATTTGACAAATAGGCCTATATTTTTGCACCCAGGGATGGAAATGGTGTGGATTGGTCTGGAACCCCCATCTAAAATTGAAATAGAGACCCCAAACCCATCCCAATTCCAAGCCAAGGTAAGGGACATTTGTTAAACGCTGAGCAAAACATTAATCATGCGCCTCATCGAGTGGTTTAATCAAAGATAATTTTTGAACTATTTGCAGCCTTACAGGATTCCATCATGGAGACACTGTACATCCAGTGGCTGAATGGCAGCCTCAGTTTCAAAGCAGTGAAGGGTAGGAGCATCTTATAAAGCTTCTAACTTCCAAGACAATGACCTTTACAAGAGAACTGATATGGGATATGGGAAAGTTCTTGTTTCAAGAAAGTTCCCTCTCCATCCCCCATTTGTTTGTGGTATATCTAATCTGCCCTGCCCTTTTAAATATAGTTACCTTTGCAAGTATCTCATTTCACACATTTTTATAGTTCCATGTTGATTAACCATGACCCAAGTTGAAACTTCTTGAGTCTTTAAATGCAAGAACCTTACTACATCAGGGGTTTTCCAGGGGGTATCCAGATGTAGATCAATTCCTAGCTGCCACCACAAAATCTGCCAAGCACCCCTGTTTAGGACGGCAAAAAGCACCTGTTAATTGGTTGTACTACAAAATCCTGCAGGCCAGCTCCCTCAGATGAATTGGTTGTACAGCCATCCTTATTTGTGTCTCGATCCATGTCTATGCTAGGCTATGTGCATCTAATACCCCAAAAGATAAAAAATGAAAGGAAAACTGTATTGATAGATCTGAAGCCATGCAAACCAAGGTGATTCAGCCTGTCCTGAAATATCTATAGAAAAGAAAGGACCTAAATCCTAATATCTTTGGCGCATGAACAGAAAAAAGCAACCCTGTGTCTACAAGCACAAATGCATCATCCATCTTCCATTCTACCGCTTATCCTTATCAATGGCAGAATATTTATTTTGGATACCAAATTATCAACAATATATTTCTGCTTTAAAAATTTTGATAAAACTACCTATAATATAGGTATTGGGAGCCATTACTTCTGAATGCTAATTTTCAATCAACAGAAGATAAAATTTCTTCTCAATGCAATTTTCAATAAATAGAAGAGTAAAAATCTAGACTCGCCTTTTTCTTTATAACAACGGAGCCATTACATGGGGCCCATGTGTTAATTCTACTCTCCTGAAGGTCAGATTTCGGTTAAACCACAAAGACTGGTTTCTTACTTTAGTAAGGAACAAACATTTCAACCAAAACATAACAAAGTAGTTCCAGTCAATGGATGTAAAACAAAGATAGTCAGTGTGCACATTCCTTTCTGAACATCTCCAATATAAAATGCATCAATAGGATTGCAGTCCCCAAAAGTTATTTAATAGACTAGCGTACTTGCCACCTGGTAAATTTTACAAGTAACTGGCTTTAACTAAAGCAGATTGCAATAAGTTTCTTAAGAAACCAATTGGACTCATTTCTTTTTTGTTTTTTTGGATATTTAATTCATCATGAATGAAACCTGAAACAGGAATCCTCAAAATCAATTAACATGGGGAGGGAGGAAACATTGTTTTTGAATAATATTTCATTACCTTATTCTCTTTTTTCCTTTATGAAAACTCAAAATATTATTCCATTCGCTGCATTTAGTATCATATCAAACAAACAATTGAGTCTAGAACAGAGAATAAAGCCTTACCTCTAACTTTTTCTGCTGAAAGGGCATTGAATGTTGACTGAACAAAATTATGCAAGTAATTAGGTTGAGTGAACACTTTCACCTGAAAAATTCCGTCCATGATTACATTAGTCAACACGAAAAGATATTACAATGGAAGTAGCAGCTAATAGGATCTGAAATACCCGAAGCATTTTCTGCATTTACTGACACTAGAAATTATTAGAATCAAAATTAAGGTGGTCTGCGCATCATATTACCAAAGGCATACAGCAAAATTTAAGAACTCAAGAGATATATTTGACATAAGAAGACACTGAAATCTAACCATGCAGATAAATTCCTATAGTCAGAAGTCTTTAGCTAGTCACAGAAGTTGGATTAGCTTATAGTCACAAGTACGGACAGAACCATATTTGGAAGCTGGCCACATAAAGGATTCAATAGACAATCATCCAAAAAAGCTTAAAGCTTTAAAGAACAACATGCAAATAGCTTCCACAAAATAGACACGTATAAAATGAAACCTAATGATTTTTCATTCATTTAAATCACATGATATTAACGACATTTGACTGGAGTAAATTTTTTAGATCCTATCGAGAAAATAAAAGGCAACATTTGCATGACTCTTTCTCTATGTCCGAACATAAATAGATTGGTGCAATAGAAGAACAAGGCAATAATCTGTGAAAGATAAAGAGATTTACGAGATATCGGACTCATTAATGACTCAAATATCAACTGCTGAAAAGCTATGAAAGTTCAAGTCAGCTGTGGGAAAACAATCCAATAGCGCGAACAGAACGGATCCAACTCGAGAAGCTCAATCACGAAAGGGCACGTGAATCAAACAGCGGAAGAAACTTGACGGGCCAATTAGGACCAAGCAATTCAACATTGCCTAGCACATTGACGTAAAGATATTAAACAAATTGAACAGATGATTTCGAATCACCTTCTTCCTCAGACCGGATGTCCCTGGTTTCTGGCCATCGTAAGGCGTGGTTTGGATACGAGCAACCTTGAACACCACCATTTCTTCCTACTCTGGGCTGAAAATAATATAATAAGATCGAAATCAAGAACAAAGAAATCGAAGTACAGGAGAGAGAGTGAGACGACGTGTTAATAATCTACAGGCATACGTGAGATATATATAGATATGCAGAGGGAACAGGAGGAAAGTAAGATGCTTTAAAGGTGAGGATTGAGGAAAGTAGAGGAGACGAGTGAGATTCGAGGAAGTGAGTGCAAATTGAGTACGTGTCCGAAATACGCAAGTGATCGTTGTAGGGAAAAGAGGGAGAGAGAGAGAGATGATGAAGATTAAGAAGATTCTTTTACGGGCATTCTGAAACCGCCCGTATTCAATTTATAGGCTGAGCCAGCTTACGGAGGAGGCTTCACGTGGCGCGTACCTCCGGGCATCGGACTCAGGTCTCCGGTCCCAGTTTGCTGTCATTGAAGGAAAATTGAGTTAACGACCTCCATGATCTAATAATTCTTAATTGGCTCCCTAGTTTCAATATTTCAATTCAATCCCCAGACCAATGAAATTTGATTCAGTATCACCCCAACCAGAACCCTAGTCAAATCAAGGCAACAAAATAGGAGGGAGGAGGAAAGCCAGTAAGTTTGAGTGCACATGTTTTGCACATGATTTGCAACTTATTTCTATCACCACTTATTTTAAAATAAGAAAGAGATATTTTTTTTTATACAGTAAAGTCTCGTTAGTTTTGTTTTTTTAAGATTTGGACCACGATCAGGAGATTTTCTACGTTTTTTTCTCACTAATTTATCTTAAATTAGTTTTATTTATACAAGTCAAGCAAAAAAAAAAAAAGAAATTCTATGGAAGTATATATGTGATAACAAATGACCAATGATGTGAAAAAAAATCTGAAAATAAAATCACACTAAATTTATGTGACATTCAAATTAGGAGAGTTTGATTAAAATGACTAATTATAATATACATCTAACTTGTTGATTGTTAAAACAGATTTCTAACAGAAGTCTTGTCATAATTTTGGAAGTTATAACAAGGCTAAAAAGATACTTTAAACACACTCAAATGACTTACAAAAACTTGTAGAAAAGTCGATGGTCACCATAGATTGATGATACAAGCAAAACAATTAAGCAAGAAAGTGGAAAACAAGATAAAACATGGTTGGTAGCATCTAACATGTGCAAGTAATTCGGCGCCTAACATGCCTCTTAGATGGCTAATTAGCCTTCTCTCGTTCTCAAATTGAGGTTCAACAGCTCTCATTATTCTAAATAATCAAAAACATAGTTTAAATGATTAATAAATATCAAAGAAGGTCGAACAAGTAAGTAATTTAAAATTAAAATACAAAATAAGGATAGAATATCAAGGTGTTGTTTGCAAACACTTTTGAAAAATTAGATGTAGATATTTAAAAAAAAAGTAGGTAGAACTTGATTTTGATTGGAAGTGATGTATATTTGAAAAATAAAATTTAAAAAATTTTAAAAATAGTGAAATAGTGTTTAAAAAATAATTTATTATAAAATTATAGTGAAGAAATTTTTGAAAGAAATAAATTATTTTATCTTTTTTTTGTTATCTGTTTTTTCCCCTTGCAACCAATTACTGCAGAGGAGGAGGTGTCAAAAGGGGGGAAGGATCTGAGGTTTAAATTTGCATTTGGTTTTTGCGAGCAGGAGTCGTTGATTGCTTTAAAACGATGTTCTTCGCAACTGAGTGCTACCGAGGAGGAGGGATCGAAAAGGGCAAAAGCGTTCGGGGTGGGAGAGTGGGGCCCAAGCTTTACTACCAGTGTTGCCACTGGCGTCTTGGCCCTGGGGCGCTAGTGGATCTAGGTCTTGGCTCTACTAGTTCATCGTTACATTAGGGGCAACTGATTTGTTTAAAAAAAAAAAACTTCTCTCTTCTCTTCCTTCTTACTGAGCGGCAGCCGATAAGCCAATAAGGCAAAGAGGGACAACTCACAAGTATTGGCGTCTCGTGATCATCGCTTGCCGGTGTCTCATTGGCGTCTATGAGAGTCAGCAAAGAGGAGCTCAACCAAAAGCAAATTGAAGCCAAAAGTAGGCACGCAAACACATTAGCACTTATTCTACATCGAGCTATGCAACCGAGCTTCAAAGAAGCTTGTGCAAGTGCCTCCAAAATTAGGAGCCTGTACAGGCTGTTACGCATCTAACTTCCTTTTAGATCTACTCTATGGAATAGAAAGGGTGTTTGCAAATATTTATGCAAAATTAGAAATTAGAATTCAAAGCCGAATTGTGGTACAATTAATTATAATTAAAAGTTGAGTGTGTTTGAAACATATGTTAAAAAATTTTTGAAGTTAGTAAAATAAATTTTTGAAATACAATTTATACAATTTACTTATAGATAATTTTTTTTCTTTAAAAGGGCTAAAATCTCTTCACTTTTTTTTTCTCGTCACTTTTTCTTTCTCTCACCTGCCGACCCAAGTCCTTCTTTCTCTTTCTCTAAATCTTCTTTTCTTTCTTTGCCTACATCTCACCTCTTGCCATTTTTTCTCTTTGCTTTCTTCTGTCCTGAGGCTGCTCCTTCCTCTTTTCCCTTTGCTATGTTGCTGGGATCTCAACCCCTAACTCAAGCTGTTGGGTCAATATGTCTGTCTTTCTTTTTTCTCTTTCTTTTTCTCCCTCTTGCGTTGGTTGTTTCCAGACTACAGCTAGCTACCAGCTTGCTGGCATTGCATCGGAATCCGGCGATGGGGGCACCGGCGTAATTGGTGGCCAAGGGCACGTTGATTGTTGATTGGTGGGTATTGGTTACGTGCTGGAGTAATTTAGGAACAGAGAGGGAGTGAGAAAGCATGGGTAGTTTAAAAATTAATAAAAATATTTGAAAATAAAAATATCATAAATTATCTTGCACTAATTTCTATTTAATTATAAATGTATCATTAAATTTGAAAACACTCCCTTTTATTTCAAAAAATAATTTTGCTTTAGTTTTTATCTATTTTAAAAATTGGAAGGAGAAATTACAATCTGAAACCTAAACACCACAAAAGTAACTAATTGCATTGATCATGTAAAACTGATTATATGAATCTCCTACCAGCACAATTTAATAAGGATATTCATGTTACGATTTTATTTGATTTGATATTTAAATTTAAATCAAATTATATTTTTAATTTATAAATTTTAAAAATTAAATTAAATCATGATTCATGGTTTAGTTTGATTTTAAATTATAATTTATAACTTATAAAAATAAATATATATTAAATTCACTATTTTTATAAAAATTTCGACAAAATTTTTTAAAAACTTTATTCAAACTATTTAAGTCAACAAATTTATTATTTATTAATTAATCAAATAAATACATATTACATAACAAATATATTTATATAATATAACAAAGTTTAAACTATACTAACGAAAATTACTATTTAAAAAGAAAAATATTTCATTATTAAAAGAAATATAAATATAAAAATGAATAGGAATAGAAAATATGCAATCAAATGGAAAAAAAATTACATATATAAAAATAAAATTAGTTATTTTCTATATATTTAAACTAAATAATTTAATTTAATTTAATTTTTTTTATTTTTATAATTAATTTATAAGATTTGATTGAATTTGTTGAACGCTCCACTGCCCATGTACGTGTTATTAAGGATGAATTGATATTGATGGGGAATTGATGGGAAGGAGGGGGCAGTACCAATAGCTAGCGACAGAACCCAATATATCAGATGGCCATGTCAGCAGAATTGTTGATGTTGATGCATGGTTTGCACCTAATAGACGACATCAAATACATTATGCAAGTCAGGATATCACTTTAAGACAAGTTCTAGTGGATGGATGAATTTAAAATTTTAGGCATAATCAGTGAATTATTTTTGATATTTAATCATACATACAATTTGATTAATTTTTTTTTTTGGTGACCCATTAAAAACCAAACCCTGTTACCTCCATCAAATAAACCAAAAACTAGAATTTAATTCGATATAACCAAAAAAAAATTATAAAAAGGCAAAGCAGCTATCATAAAATTGAATATTATCTATTTTTTTTCATATTTTTAAAATGTGTTTGTCCATATTATAACATGAATATAATTTTGACATATTGCTTCATGGGTATAGTTAGACATTATCAATATATCTTAGTTCTTTCAATTATGAGGAATAGTGATCTAAGGGAGCGCTTGGATGGGGGATAGAATATAGGGTGATAAGAATATAATTGGATAAAATTTATTTCACATGTTTGGTTTAACAATACTATATAGGATAAAATTTTTGAAATGTAGGATAAAGCTGGTAATTTACCAAAAAGCCCTTAGATTAAAAAAAAAAAAAAAAAAAAAACTTATGCAACCGGATCGGATCACCCGGTTGAGCCAGCCGGCTGCGCAGCTCGGATCTCCATTGTCGTCTTCAACCCAAAACGCTGCTAGAACTCTATGTCACCGACAGATCGGACCTCTTCCATCCAGATCGCCTTCAACCTAGCCACCTACCTGCATCATCCTCGTCCCCCATGCTTGTTCGTCCTGCGTCGTCCTGCTTGGGCCAAAAGTCGGCAGAAGTCTGGAAGGAGCGATCTACACTCGCGTCATCCTGCTCGGGCCAGAACAGAACCGGATCATTCGTCCTGCATCCGTCGTCGTCCTGCTTGGGCTAGAAGAGAACCGAATCATTCGTCCTACGTCATCTTGCTCGGGCCAGAAGTTGGCAGACGATTGCAATTGCAGTCGGCGGTCAACGATTGCGAGTGTCTACACTCCCGGTCGGCAACAGATCTAGAGGCCAAAAGCATCAATGTATCAGGGGGATACCCGGAAGCATAAGATATCGTATCCAACCAATCCGGATACTTATCTATTTCCTAACTCTTCTCACACCATCTGAACGTGTGATAAGGATAATAATTTTATCCTTATCACGCGTTTTCAGCCTAACCGAACGGCTCCTAAGATGATTCAAATGGAAGACCAATACTCTGTCCAGGTTGATAAAGAATCAAATGTGGGCCGCTTAATGGTCTTAAACTCAGCCATCCCTTCTTCTCAGGAGTAGGCTAATGTCAACGAGTGGCAAACAAAATGTTAAATGCAATGGAGAAATTGGTAATGATTCAAAAGACCCTCTGTCAATATGAATTTAATTCATATTAAGATTTAGTTTCTTACGTGAAACACCGTTTACAGAACTTGTAATCTGGTCGGAGCTCTAAAATGTTCCAATGTTTTTGGAATTAAATATGCTTTCTTTTCTTTCTTTTTTTTTTTTGGTATATCAACAATTAGCTGCGGAGAGAGTTTTATGGAAAGAGTCAAGTTTTCCAAATTAAACAAATAAAAAAGTTAGACTTTTTGTGCTGTAATTAAAGATATTTAAACATTTTAAAAATCCACAAAACACCAATCACGTAACTCTTACTTGGAGATGAGTTGCATCTCACCCTAAACCAACGGTCAGACCATCGATGGTTAATCATGGTATCATGTGAAAATGATGGTTTCTTTCTTCTTTTTTTTTTTTCTTAATAAACAAAAATAAGTTGATAAAACAATATTTTAAAATTGGGACAAGTGGCCTAACTAGTAAAATCACTTAATCACAATACAACAAAAAGGTTGATAATGAAAAATATTTTAAAAACAAATAAAATTAATAAATATACTATTTAATTATAAAACAATGATACTTTATTTCATGATAATTAAATTAAATAAATTCAAAATATAAGTTTTAAATAAAATTAATAATTATATTATTTTAAATCAGTTAGTACCGATTTTAATAAATTGATCAAAACTAATTATTTTTTCAATTTTTTATAAATTTTTAACTAATCAAACTCTAATTTTAAAGTAAAAATTTTATTTAAACTATATTTTAAATTAGTCACAACTAAATCAGTCAAAACTGACCATTCTAATTTAAGTTTTAAAATATTGTAATAAAAAGGCTAAATCTAATTAATTAGATAATAGAAGAAAGCAGAGATGAAGGAAATCGAGAGTTCACCAAACTGAGATGACATCAATTTTAGTCGGGAGTTGTGTCTTACGCCATTTTTCCGTTGGTGATGGACAATTTAGTCACCAAGAAACCCACAAACAAGGAACTACCTGTCACTTAACTAGTAATCCTCTAGTCAAACGAGGACTTCACCCTTTGCCCGTAACAACTTAAACATGCACAAAGGATTTGTGGTTTTAAAGTTCACAATTGAGACATACTTCTAACGTGTAGTGCTTTAGAAGTAACTAAGGCCCTGTTTGGATCGCTCTCATTTGGAGTCATGACTTTGATTTAAAGTCAGATTTTTAAAAAACTTGTTTGTTTAACTCACGATTCAAATCACATAACTTGAGTCCTTAATTTCAAATTTTCAAATTTTGGAGTCAATTTTGAAGGATGCAACTTTATTTTCTCAATCACCCAAGATCTTGCTTGCTGACCATTGTCACCCACCACCGCCACCAGTCGCCGCCACCATCACCCACCGACCACCACAACCACCACCCACTGGCCGTTATCATCATTGGGCACCCACCATTATTGCCAACCACTAGCCATCACCGCCACCACCCACCGCCCGCCACTACTATTAGCCACCATCGCCATTAGCCATTGTCGCCCATCGACCGCCACGGCCACTAGCCACAATCGCCATCGGCCACCAGCCACCATTATTGCCACCACCACCAATCACCCACCATCGCCATCAACCACCATTGCCGCTAGCCACCACCACCACCGCCCACCACCACCATCGCCACTGCCCACCAGTCACCACCTCTAGCGGTCACCCACCACTGACACTGGCTGCTATCGCCAACCACTACCAAAACAAATATTGCCATCCAAACAATTTTTCAAAAACCATGCAACTCAAAAAATTTTAACTTAAAACACAATTACAAAATTTGACTCACAATTAAATTCTCGCAATTAACATTCAAATGAGCCCTAAGATATCGTTCTTTTATCGTATATTTTTGAAATTGTGTTCGTTTATATATTATTTATAAAACTTATGTAAAAAAAAAATGTTAGAGGTTCAAATGAAGAAAAAAGTATATTAAAGAACATATATATGATTGAATTAACTAACTTAAAATGTAAAAATTTAAAGTAAAAAGTAGCTAAAATATCAAAGATAATATATATATATATATATATTATATAATACACACACGTTATATGTGTATGTGCAGGTATATGTGTATATTACATATGTATGTATAATGGATAAAATAGTACATTATATAAAATTATATATTATATACATATTACATATATAATATATGTACATATACATATACATACACATATACATATACATATATATATTATGTGTTAATATAATATAATATATGTAATGTATTATATTACATATTTTAATATATAATAAATGCATATTATATGTTATTGTAATACCCCAAATTTTTGGGTATTTTTTGAATTTAAAAACTTAAGAAAGACTTAAATGAAAGAAACAAAGTGTCGAGGATCGAATAAAAAACAACAAAGGGACTAAATTGAATTAATACAAACTTAAGGGGCCAAACATAACAAATATAGAAAACTAGGGACTAGATCTTTAGCTTTGGAAAGTTTGATTTTGAAATCCTGATTCCATTTCCATCTATACAACCGATCATGCAATCTGGCTCTATTGCAGTGATCAGCTTGATTGATCGGTCTATTAGTTCCATATATGTATCAAAACAAGTTTGTTAAACAAAATCTCCAAGACAATTGGGGTAAAGTTTATCTCTAGTGAAAAAAATTCTAAGCAAAAACTAGTATCAAGCAAAACATGGACCTTCAATTAGTAAACTGTCAAATTTCTCCTTCCACTAGCCGAATCAACACACAGAGCTAGTCAAGAAGTAGTTACCGACTATGAGCGAACCAGTCCATAGAAGAATTCACCAGATAATTCTGTAAATTTGAGATTAATTTTAGGATATTTTGTTGTCGGGTTATGAAGCAGACTCGAGTATAACTCAGGTCTGTACAAAAAGTGGGTTAGCGAGCTGGATTTAAGCTTTCAGGCTTGGGCTGGGTTTATGGGGCTTGGGTTATCAACGGGTTGAATTGTGGATTTGGACCTAGGGGCATTTGGGTTGGGATGGAAAATTAATAAACATTGGGCTGGTTTATTGGGCTAAATATGAGCCCAGAATCCAAGCTTAAAAATTTAAATAAAAATAATATAATAAAGGAAAATAAGAAAGTAAAGAGAAAGATGAAAAACTGGTTAGTTCAGGTGAATTCCAACTAGTTCTTTTCTGGTTCAGGACACCATAAATTAGGCTAATAAATGGACTAACTAGTTTTAAGGCCAATTTATGAAAAATAAATTTGTTTTAAGCCTGGTTCAGAGGATTTTATGCATAAACTAGGCTGGTTCAGCACATAAAGGGCTAATTTAGTAACTTTTAAGGGTGGTTTAGTGTTTCTCAGATCAGTTCAAGATCGGTTTAGTACGGTAGAAATTGATATATTGTCGGTTAGTGATTTAGAGGCTAATTCAGTGATTTAAAGGTCGGTTCATGGCTGGTTCAGCCTTCTAATGCTTGGTTCATGGCCGGCTCATGACTAGTTTAATACATTAAATAATAATTTTGGGTTTAAATAAAATGATTTTTATGTTTTATGAGATTGATTCATGAATTTAGTATTTGATTCATGGCTTGTTTGGTCAATAAAGAACTTTAGTGACCTTAGTATGGGTTTAGGTATGAAAATTTAGAAATTTATTTAATTCCTTGATTAGGAACTTCATTTATATGATTCTTGGATACATTAGAGACACGAATTGAGACATTTTTATTTTATATGATTTTAGATTATTCATACGGTACTTGTTGAGTTGTGTTGCTAGAGATTAGATTTCTCGGATTTCGTCGTTCAGTAAGTAAAAATATGTATTTATGAGCATTTACTATATTTCATATTTGTGATAAATCTGTTTTTATATGATATATTTGTTTTTTGAAAATTTGATTAAATTCTATTAAAATATATAGCAAGGGACATGCATGTAATTTTTGGAATTGTTTGGAAATTATCTGATACTTATGTTGATTTTGTTTATTTTTGTGAGTGGGAAGTTTCTATTAAACTGTTACGATATTTTTGGAAAATAATATTTTTAGAGAGTTTCGAATTTTAGAACATTACAGCTCACAGCAATAGGCACTAGCCTAGGTACCCTGGCCTGTATGCATGTATTTCGGCTGACTATGTGTCGCTGTCCTAATTGACTATGTGTCATCGTCCTGATTATCAATAGACTGATATGTTATCGTTCTAATTATCGGCAGATTGATATGTTCCTGTCTTGATTATCGACAAAATGGTATGTTGCCATTTTGTTTATCGGTTGACTAATATGTCGTGTGTCCTGATTATCGGCAGACTAAGGTGTCCTCGTCCTAATCTTTGGCAAACTAAGTTTTGTCATCCTGCTTCTGATATATGTGACATTTTATATAATGAACTTCTTAAATTATGGAAAATATTTGTGAAAAAAATCTGTTTTCAGTGAATTATATGCTATATCTGTATACATGTCCTTTGTTCTTATAGATATATATATATATTATTATTTACTGGGTTTGTACACTCACCATTATTTTTTTTCAAATTCTGAGTTCGTTGGTCTGACGGATCATGCTATTTAAAAAGAGTTCGCATTGTTAAGTTTTGTGTTTTATGTTGACAATTTAGTTAGTAGTGTTTGGATTACCTTTTATTTTATATCAAATTATCAGTTCAGTTAAATTTTATATTTTTTGTTAGGCTTCCGAGATTGGGATTTATTCTAACTATTACATCGGTCATAGATCCGATTTCGGGTCGTAACAGTTATATATATGATATTATATAATAAAATTTTTTATTTTAAATATAAGTAAAACAGTTTACTTCAGAAATTAAGTACAACTTAAAAATTGTAGTTAATTTTATAAATAAAATGTTTTAGTTTTTGAAGCTTGTATTCCAAAGATATTGTTCAAAAGAACAATATTTCTAAAATTTTGATTTTATAAATAGAGGCATGTACTTATGAGACTGTAAAAAAGGGCCCCTAAGAATTTTGGGCATATCTACCATTTTTAAAAGTTCATAAATTTAATTTTTAAATGTTTAGCATTTACAAAAATGAGTTTTAAAAGTATTTATTTAGGATTTTTTTTAATAAAACTTATGTTAGAAAATGGAATTGGGTCACTCATGTGGCCTGATTTGAGTGATTCAATTCCCTAAATAACTAAAAAGAATGAGTAGTTTCTCTTTCTCTCTCTCTCTCTCTCTTTTTTTTTTTTTTTTTTTGCTACAATAGAAAACAAAGGCAAACTACACAAGTTGTATTGGCTTGCAAGAGTCGTCCAAGAGACAGAAGGAGGCTAGTCCAAAGTACAGAAATTAACATTATAATTAGTCCTAAGCTTAGCAAGAAAGTTTGCACAAGCATTAATTCTCTGCAGAAAATGAGAGACCATAAGAGCAATAATTATCCCATACAAGTAAAAACTCTATAATGTGTGTGATAAGATTAATCTAATTATCTCTAAGAAATTAGTCTCATATTATTTGAATCTAGCCGTAATTAAGATTCCAAGTCACTAATAAACCATGTTTGAATCTGGCCGTAATTAAGATTCCAAGTCACTAATAAACCATGTTGGATAGCCAACAACACTAGTAATATATTTCTGTGACTCATACAGTTAACAAATCTAGAAATCTAATCTTCAATAGAGCGATGGATTACACTACCAAAACTAATTATAGGAGGATTTCCCTGACAATTACTATCTACATTCACCTTACCTATCAGGAGGTCTTTTTTTGCAAAATGCACGTTGATCATGGTCCAGCAAAGTAAAAATATGAAGAAACTCGATGTACCCTTCTTAGAAATAGCAAGCCCTCTTAGCAGCTTTCAAATATCCTGTTTTTCATATTCAAACATCATATTATTCTTCAAAAACTAAATCCACTAGAGGGAGGCCAGGAAAAAAAGAATTATTTTTGTTCTTGGTCTTATTAGTAACACTGTTAACCGAGTCGTTTGCAAAGAAATCTAGGGGCAAATGCGGACGAATTGTCAACCAAATCTCACCAGAGCAAGGGCAATTTTGAAGGCAACGAAGATTGTTCTTCTCTGATTAAAATAACGAGTACCGGCAACATCTACCTCTAGACCACGATAACCCCCAAGAACTATTGTTGGTAAAATCCCACGAAGAATAAGCTAAATAAGAACATTAGAGAATGTTCTTTTTCAATCTCAAATTTAGATATTTTTAAAGTTGAAATATATTTTTAAAATATAATATTTTTAAAATAATTTCATGAAATGAAATATTATTATTTTAATATGTTTAAAAATAGTATTTTAAAAGGTAAAATTATAGGATTATGTTTTTTCGAAAGGGGCAAAATACAAGCATGACTGTTTTTAAGCCTATTTAAGTCTTATTTTAAACTTTTGCCTCCAAACTTGTTTTTAAAATATTTTCTTTGAGATTGAGTACAGTTAAAAGGCCATGCTCAATTTTTGGAGCAAATGCTCTTATTTTGTTTCTAAAGTATATTTTAAAACACAAATAAAGAAATAAGATTTTAAAAATATTATTAAAAAAATAGAGAATTTTACTTTTAAAATTCAAAAAGAACACTTCCTTAATTTTCTCAAGAGTTTTGATATGCTATACCCATTTTCATAAAACCCCAGAACCTAATTACACTAACTTTGCAAGAGTTTCAAGTATCCAGTTAAAACCAAATATTCCCTAGACAGATTATCATGCCAAACTCAATAATTATCAAAATAACTAGGGAAGTGAATCAGAATAGTGGCTATATGATTCATTAAATTATAAGTAATACTTGGTCTAAAGAATATTAAAGTGCCACCTACCATTACACCATTAGTTCCTCAGTTTAAGGTTAGAATAGGAAATGTGGATGAAATCTACCTTCTCACACAGATGTCTCTTGGATAATACCAAAATGAATAGTCCCATTTTTCTTTCTAACGCTGAAACTAGCCCTCAACTTTGAAATAGCCTTAATAATACTTCCCCACACATATGAGGCATGTTCAGGGACTATTCTATCAACGATGGAAAGTTCTCTAAAAGAATTTATAGGAAACGGACTCGAACACAAAATTTATCTCTATCATGAAGGAGTTTCCTGATCAACTTACCAAGAAGGGTAATGCTAGAAAGTCTTGAGTCCCACACTCAAAGACCTCCAAATATTTTTAGAGTAAAAATGATATTCCAATTGAGTAGATTAGAACTTCGATTATTTCTCTAACTACTCTAAATAAAATTTCTAGTCACATGATATATCTCATCGTAGGTATTGTCTGAGGACCGCACACATTACAAGGTATAGATAGAAAGAGAAAAGATAACTTATCACATAAGACAAGTTATCCCAGTCTTATACAATAATCTACCCCTGGAAGATAACAATTTCCTTCAGATATTCTTAATCTTTGGCTGGAAGAACACTTTCTCAACTTTCCCTTGAAAGAGAGGGAAGCCCAAATATTTGTCTAAATTATTAGCAAAACAAATGGAAGAGATGGTAGTAAAACTTTCTTTTCTCCTTCTAGAAACTCCAGATAAGCACATAATTCGGGATTTCCCAAAATTGACTTTCATCTCTGAAACCTCACAAAACTTGTTAAGAGTATCAGTCATCATTCTCATTTGAAAATTCTTGGCTGTACAAAACAACAGGATATTATCAGCAAAAAATAAATGAAAAATTTCGGACTTCCCTTAAAAATATGAATAGGCAGTGCCACTTTTTCTCTACCACTTTTTGACTAATGTAAAGTGCTAGCATATCCACACATAGCACAAAATAGAGTAAATCTTATTTTGAAATGAGCAAATCATCCATGATTACTCTCATATATATGTGTGTGCGTATTTATATATATACAGATTAATATATCAAAAAAAGGTGAAATGAGAGATATGTTTATTCAACGTATATGTGCGATACACCTTGAAATACTTCATCTTTGTATCTAAGTTAAAATTATTTCAATTGTAATTAGTTTTAAATCAAGATGCACAAATATATCTAGTGAAATAGTCTGTAAAAATTTTAATTAAAATTGTGTATATTTATGTGAATGAATTAGAAGTTTGTTTGTCAACTTCCAACTAGGGTTTTGAGATTTTATTTCTAAAACAAAACAAAATATTGAAAAATATAAAATTTTAAAATTTTAGACTTAAAAATCTTAGAATCTCTTATACTAAATGCTCCCTTAATCTTAATAGTATAATCTCCTAAAACAAACAAGACTTTAAGTGTAAATAAAAATATTTTTTTTTCTAAACTTAAACTCCTAAGTCATATAAAATATCTTTGTTACAAAACACACAGAGAAAACAAAAGAAAGATAGTGAAAGGATGTCATAAAAGGCCCCCTACCTCTCATTGTGCTCTTGAAACGTTTTTTCAAATCATATTTATAATATATTTACCCCAGCTTCTAATATAGTTAAAATTAAAGTAATTTAAATTATTCATATTTTTAAATGATTCAATTTATTTAAAATAATTAAATTTAAATACTGAAACTATAATATAATAAATCTAAATAATTTAAATTAATTTAATAATGAAAAAAAAATTAAAATGGAGGGACTGTGCGAGTAAGCAGCACAGCAAGAACTGTAGTCCAGAACCGTGTCAGCCACGAGGAATTAGAGAGTCTACCAAACGGGGATCCATTTCCAAGTCTAGATAGCAGATCCGATTTGTTTATTTATTTATTTTGTAAAAGATAAAGCAGATCCGAATTTAAAAATCCTAGTGGCTGTCGATGGTGGGGTTCCTGCTTCAGTTTCAAATGGTATTATTGGCCCGTATTAAAGTAATTTTTTTTTAAATACATAAAAAATTTGAGATTTTTCTAATTAAATATTTGGCAGCATTTTCATTTTTGCACAACTTGATTGTAATTTTATTTCTAAAAATGTCTGTCAAATCATATTTTATATTTAAAATTAAAAATATTTACTAAATAGTTCTGAAGCCATTAATTTAGTGTTTTAATTTAATTTTTAGATTTATGGGTGTTTAATTATTTTAAAAAAAGCTCAATTTTTGGCCCGTGAATTTGGTTTATTTATTTTTCTTGGTTTTGTAAACGGAAGACCGAAATACTTTGAATTTTATTAACTCTAAAATAAACTTTTTCCTTATGAAGCCGGAAAAAAGGGACCAAGTTTTTTTTTTTTTGGGAGCTCAAACCAATCAGCCCGTGAAGGGTGTAGATTCTGTCCAGTTGAATAATTGAAGCCTTTCCTATTTTTGAAATAAGGGGCAGTTCGGTAATTGTACTGATCACAAAAAAAAATTTGAAAACCGGCTCAATACCATTAACCAGTCCACGTCAGCGATCCGCGTGATACCCATGAAAAGAAGCCACAAACCGTCAGATGCTAGACGGAACAAGGACCCCTAGCCGTCAGATTATACTGCAGAGCCTCATCCCTTTCCCTTGCTCGATCCAAACCTCTGTGAGAACTCCCACAGTCCCACAACTTTAAATTCAATTCTCCCTATTTTACTTTGCCGTCCTTGTCCTCCTTCTCTACAGTCTTTCTATCTCTCTCTCTTGTCTCCAGTACTTGTTGTCTCAATATGGCAGCTGAAGAGTCCAACAAGCCCCCAACTGAGCCGCAACCTCAGCCTGCAACTGCTCCTTCGACTCTTCCTCAGTACCCGGAGGTAATTCTCCAAAATGTGTTTCAAATTCGTGTTTTAATTCTAAGATCGAGCTTGATTTGAGCTGGGTTTCGCTTAAATTGGGATGTGTTTGTTGCTTTTGCAGATGATTTTGGCAGCGATCGAGGCTTTGAACGACAAGAACGGCTCGAACAAGTCGTCGATCTCGAAGCACATCGAGGCCACCTATGGCGAGCTCCCGCCGGCGCACTCGACGCTGCTCTCTCACCACCTGAACAAGATGAAGCAGAGTGGTCAGCTCGTGATGGTCAAGAACAATTACATGAAGCCCGACCCGAACGCTCCACCCCGCCGGGGCAGAGGTCGCCCGCCCAAGCCCAAGGCTCCTCTCCCGCCGGGCACGGTTCCGGCTCCGCCGCGGCCCAGAGGCCGGCCGCCGAAGGCCAGGGACCCGTTTGCCCCTCCGCCGCCCCCCAAGAAGAAAGCTCCGTCATCTGGCAGCGGCCGTCGAGGTAGGCCACCAAAGTTGGCGAAGACGGCTGCGCCGGCACCGGCCCCGAGTGGGGAAAAGAGGGGGAGAGGACGGCCGCCCAAGGTGAAGCCGGCAGTGGCTGCTCCGGTGGGGGCTGATTGAAAAAAGAGTATAGATTGAGGGGTGACAGTGCTAATTGTTGTTTTCTTTACAATTTTAGTAATTTTCTATTTTCTTTATCTTGATTTATTTTTTCTTTAGCTTTGATATTCTCAAGTGGGTGTTGTAAGGTTAGTGTTAGGTTGAGTTGGGTGTAGGAGGCGCGTGTTGTTGTGACTGTAATTGCCGTGTAAATTTCTGTAGCGGCCGTTGAGGCTCTATGCACTCTCTTTTCTCTCTCTCTTGCCCAAAGAGCTATAGAAAAAGTTGACTTATTCTGATCACTGTTAACTTTCTTGGCTTTTGCTTTTTCTTTTCCGGCTTTTTATCTTGCAATTCAAAAGAAAGTTAGTTATGACTTGATTCTGCGGATTTATCATTAGCTCGATCTTTTTTGAAATTGGCATGCTTACCCCTTATTTCAAAACTTTGACCTTTAAACTAAGTGACATTGTGGGGTTCATCTTTTTGTTTAATTCCCATTAGACCCTAACGGTGGTTATGTTTGTTGCATGTGGTGCCTTGGGTATTCAAGCATTTGTCCTAAATCTTTGACAAACAAAGGTAACCCTAAAAGGCATGGTAATCAAACGTCAAAACCCATCTTAGCCATAATGGAATCAATGGGTAGGAGATGACTTTAGAGGCCAAGTGTTGGGGGAATAAAAACACCAATCAGTGAGGAGTTCATGCATGTTAGAAGCGTCAATGTCAATTAAATCAAAATCTTATCTTAATTATGTTCATATTCCTCACTTTGTTCTCCAAGTCTCTGTCCGTGTTGACTTGACTGGGTCTTTTGTTTCGGTCTGTCCCTCAACTGGAATGTCAACGTTTGCTGTGGGAATTTGGATCCGAAATGAAGTTCAAATAAACCCAATTTGAGGTTGTATATATTTTATTTTCATGAATAATTCAGATTTGGGGAATTTATAACGGAGTTAAAATTGTTTTTTTTTTTTTTTATTTGTACTTTAAATATCTTGTGGGGTTCTGATGATGGCAATGTACTTCGTCTGTCTTGAGGTCTTAAATTTGAATTCCACCCGGGAATATTTTATTACTGTGATCCTTTCTTTTTGGTGTATTGACTCCCTGACTAAATGCCAAGTAGGCTGCCGAGATACGGAATGAGCGGGAAACTGAAAACAAGTTTCAACTTTCGCTCGCTGTGGACGAAAGGGTCTAAAGAAGTGGTCAAAGCCCGGTATACTTGCGTACTTGTCCAAATCCTCCACCTTATTTATAATCAGAGAATTGGCCTTCTTTTTAAATTCTAATACCCAACTTATCACTCATATACAAAAACAGTTGGGCAAAATTCTTGGAGGGTCTCAGCGTTATGTCTGTATTTTTCAAATTAAAGCTTAAAAATTTTGTTCTATTAAGTTATGTTTTTGGAGCTACTTTACAAATTTATACTCCAAAGGGCCATTCGGATGAGCTGAGAAGAGGTGTGATAAGGTAGAGTAGGATAAAATAATCTTGTCAACACAGTAATTTGTATTTTTATCTCATGTTTGGTACAATTTCCTTCAACTTGAATAAGAAATTGGATAAAAATTTGGATTACCAAATTACCTTTGTGCACGCCTCCCTGGTCGCAGGAGCTTGATGCCAGTTGGGAAGGGTGATCGGGAGACGTTATTGGGAGAGACGAACGGGAAGGGGGAGATGCGATCGAAGGGCGATTGGGAAGGGAGACCGGTAAACACAGCCGAAAGAGACGATCGCGAAGGGCAAACTCGAGAGATGCAACGGGCAAGACGATCCGAGCAACGACTAACTCGGGGGTTATCGCAGATCTGCGACCAGTGAAGGGGAGCTTGGGTTTGAGAAGGGGGAACTCGGGAACGACGACCAGGGAGGGGGTTCTCGCAAATTTGTGACTGGTGAAGGGGAGCTTGGGTTTGAGAAGGGAGAACTCGGGAATGGCGACTAGGGTGGGGGTTCTCGCAGATGTGTGAGTGGCGAAGGGGAGCTTGGGTTTAAGAAGGGGTAGCTTGGGAATGGCGATCGGGGAAGGGATTCTCGCCGAGGCAACGATTGGCGAAGGGGAGCTTGGGTGTTATAGCGGGGGTAAAATTGTCAAACGAAAATTTAAAGAATACTGTTCAAGTAGGATAAATTTTGTCTCAGCCATCTAGTGAGATAAAATTATCCTATGAAATGGGGATAAAGTGGGATATCCGGTTGCCCGGATTTGTTACACAGATTCGTTATCATGCCAACCAAACATAGGATAAGGCAAGATAAGTTTTATCTTATCCTGCCTTCTCAGCCCATCCGAATGACCCCTAAGGCTACGCTTGATAACCTAGATAGGATATGATAGTATTAGGCAAGATAAACATAAATGTATCTTATTAGCATAGTAATTGCAAAATTGTCCACTTGTTTGGTAAACTTTAACCAATAAGATAGGATACAGTAGGATAAACTATAATTTTACAAAAAATACCATTGATTTTTTTACTGTTCACCACCTTTTAACTCGTAGAACATCATTGGTCAATTGCATGCTGCCGGAGTATTTGAGTTTTCAACGAAGCAAAAGCTCTTATCGGATCTAGGTTTTGCCTCTATTGGTTGGTCAATCTCGCATAGACAATGACTATGACTATAATTTTGTTGCTCCATAAGGCATAGAGATCGATTGTCGCCTTTAATTTGCATATGAAACAAGGTGCCAATTGTTGAAAACCATTATCGTCTGAGAGAGTTTGTCTTCACTAAATCTAGGTTTGCCTCCATGGCCAATCGATCCAGGTTTTGCCTCTATCATCGTCTGCAAGTGTTTTACCTTTACTAAATTGATTGATCTAATAGAAGAGGTTCCCATCATCATCCTAGAGAGTGAGTCCGATTTGGATTTAAGGGCAACAATGACCGATCCCTGTTCTTCATCTCTAAGGCCCTTTTTTACATGATTGATCTTTAAGGCCCTTATCTGTGCGATCGATCCATTTTCTTCCTTTGGGGATGACAACGACTGGCAGTAATATGAGCGATGACAATGGTGATCGACTGAGCACGTTAGAGTTTTGGCCGGATGGTTGTGACTGTGGTTGTGGCTATGACTATAAATGGCCTATTTTAGTTAATCTGTATGTGAACAGTAGGGGTATTTTAGTCAATGATGTAAAATTTAATATCTTGATCAAACTAGATAACTCTATCACACCTCTTCTCTAAGATAAAGTATCCATATTTAGTGAATTAAGTATCCTTATCTATCTCTCCATCTAGTTTAATTATCAGGTGTACCGAATGTAGGATAAAGTAAGATAAATTTATCTTATCTTGTCTTATCTTACAAATCGAATGTGGCCTACAAAGTGGAGTATTTGCTCCATTTTTGAAAAAAAAATGAACCATTTATGTACTAAATCGTCATGTGTCTCTAATGGCAGACTCAGCTCTCAACTTTATCATCCACCACTTGTTTGATGATATTTGTCAAGTAGAACCGGCTCATAACCTAGTTCTCTAAGCCTTGGATTCCAACCCCAAGCTTTAAAATTACTTCAAACTGTACCAAAACGAAGAAAGTCACTTCAAATTTGAAACTCCTCAAACCTTCAACTAGAATAATTGATTGAGGTTGAGTGAAAGCAAACTTTTGATTATTAGCGTCTTGATTCCAATGGGGGGAAGAGAATTCTGATGTTGTTGCCACTTGATAAGATGGATGCTAGAAAGAGGCATTGCCAATGGGTCCGGCAATGGCTATGGGCAAGTTCGCAGTGGAGATCCAAGACCTTGCTTGAAAAGGGCCCTAGGTTCGGCTTGGGACGTATGACATTGTCATAGAGGAATATGACCAATTGGGAGAGGGTGGAAATAAGTTGACTTGAGTTGAGCTAATTTTAACTCAGGCTTAGCTCACTTAAATTTAGATTAGCTTGTAGCTTAACTCATTTTTGAAGCGAGCCTATTTTTTTAAAACTCAGCTCGCATTAAACTCACGAGCAGTTTAGCTTCGCTCATTAGTTTACATATATCAAAAATTTAAAAACCAATTGATAATTTATACATCTCATTAAGCTACATTAATAAGCGATATTTTTATCTATAATTTAAACTAATATGAAAATAAAAAGTTTCATCTATAGAAAGTTTCAAGTTAACTTTGACAAATACGAAAATATTATGCCATAATTACAATTTGTAACTAGCCTATGTTTTATTATTCTATCTTCAAATTTCTTTGATATATAAAAAACTATTATGTTATAATTGTAATTTCTAATTAGCCTATGTTTTATTGTTCTATTTAGTTTTTAATGGCATTCTTGTGTTATATTACTCTTTTAAGAAAAAAAAAAAGCCCTTATTAAAGTAATAGTTTACTTTTTCTAAATTGGCTACTTAATGAGAAATTATTTCAAATTTATTATTACATAATTTTCTCTGAATATTAAAAAAAATTAAGGACAATTGACTTTAATATTTTCAAAAGTAAAAAAAAAACTTTTTTTAGAAGTTTAAGAAACACAATTTATTTAAGAATTAAACAAAGAGCAATTTATTTTTCACAAATCAATTAAGAATAGTTAGAATCTCAAATAATATATATATATTATATATATATTAAGTTAGCTTATAAACCAAATGAGTTGGACTTTCTTTAACTTAAGCTCGGATTATACTTTATATGAATTAAAAAGTATAACTTATGTATCACTCATTTGATTCATGAGTTTAGCTCATTGAACCAAGTGTTGAACTAATGAAAAAAGATTTTGTTGTGATTTAGTCCTGTATCCTTTTACCCCTTTTTATTTTAGTCATTCATCCCTTAATTTCATCACTTCAATTTTTATATTGGCTTCATAATTTGTTCTATTCTTTATATTAATGCTTTGATTTTTTTCCGTAAAACCCTATCTAAAATATAATATATAAAAGAACAAAATTTCAAAAAATATCTAAAAAATATGTGCCAAAAAAATAATGTCTTATTTTCCTAAGACATGTTCCTCCAATTTTATATCAAAAGTATATTTCAGTTTTAAAAACATATGATTTTGAGTTTGTAAAAGGACATTGCCTTACTTGTTCAATTAGTTTGTAATTAGTAGTGGACATAAGTTAACTATTTGTGAGTTGCCTATGACCTCGCATACTTTGGCCTAACTTGATTTATTTATTTAATTAAATTAGGCTCATTTTTACTTAAATAAGCTTGGCTTGATTATACTTGGCCTGATTACTGGCCAACCAATATAATTAATTATATATATTGTGTGTGTATATATATATATTATATAATATATATTTATATGATATATTATAATATATAATGTATAATTTTATAATAATTTAAATAGGTTTATCCTAATAAATTAACAAATCAAGTCAAGTTTTACGAGTTTTATAAATAACTCTAGCTAATACTAATTTTTTGACTTGTCTTAAGCCATGAACCCAAGCTTAGGCCAACGATTTTTATAATAAGCCTAGCTTTTTAAATTTTTGCTTGACTTATTTCTACTCTTATCTATAACAAAAAAAAAAAAAAACACTTATTAAATGTGCTTCAAATAAATAGAATTAATACCCACTAATTAGATATACAAAGATCTAGTTAAAACTATTCCATATTTTGTCTCCTAACTTGGTGGGATGAGGGATATAGTGGAGGTACAACTTAGTTTTCATTAGAATCGTGACCTTATACAAATTAATATATTATGGTAATATATGGTATGATGAAATAATTTTTAATAAAATGAAAATAGTAATGGAAATAAGAATGGAACGGAATTAAGATTCTTATGAGTATTTTTTGTACACACTAATGGAATGAAAATTCTTATTTTATTATTATATTTAGTATATTAAAATAGAAATAGGAAGGTAAATAAAAAAATTTGGAATAAAAATAGGAAAATAAATAAAAAAATATTCAAAGATAAAAATATCCTTTATTATAAAGATTTAAAAATTAAAAAAATTAACTTTTAATATATTCTGAACATATTAAACAATTAAAAAATTAATTTTTTTATTCTAACATTAAAATTTTAAATTCACGTATATGTGTGTTTGCATGTATATATTTAATAAGCTATATATATAATGTATTATATAAATATAATAAATTATATATATATAATTTAATATATTATATTATACAATTTATTATATTATACTAGATATATATATATATATATAAATAATCATATATATTCAATATAATATATATAATATTTAATCATATTATACAATTTACTATATTATAATAAATATATATAATTTATAATATATTAATACATAATATTATAAATACTTATAATTTTTTTATATCTATTAGATATTTTTGTCATTTTTTTCAAAATAAAAGGTATTATAGTATTTATATATCTAAATGAGGATTTTATCAAGGATGGAATTTGGATTCTATCACTCTAGTTATGTAATGTAGATTTTCTCATATAATGGAATTCTTATTTTCTAGAGAATAAAAATTTTTATTTCAAAATACTTATCAAATATATATATTTTAAATTCTCA
Organism: Thlaspi arvense; assembly: GCA_911865555.2. Lineage (NCBI taxonomy): Eukaryota > Viridiplantae > Streptophyta > Magnoliopsida > Brassicales > Brassicaceae > Thlaspi > Thlaspi arvense. The sequence continues at coordinate 56,276 of CAJVSB020000257.1, forward strand.
TTTCCTTCTTTTAACAAAATTCTTTCGAATCATACCTGTGTTATTTCAAATTCAAATCACCACCCGCCCTCTCCCCTTCCCAAATTGGCTAGATGTTAACAATTGAAAAATAACCCATGATCAATAGCTAATTTCTATTATAGTTATTTTGAAAGAGAGAAAAGAAGTCTATAAGGGTCAACCTTCATTGCATAAATTTACTCTGCAATTACAATCTGTCACACGCCCCTACATCCAAAAGTCTAATAAGAAGTTAAAACAGCAACCAGAAAAGTTTAGGGTAAAAGAAATAGACCGTGAATAGATTAAATTTTAAATTAAATTTAATTTAAATTTGAATAAAATATTTGATAGATTAAATTTAATTATAAATATTTATAATTTAAAATATATAGATTGATATGTAATTAAATAATCTAATCTATTAAAGATTTGAATTTGAATTTAATAATTTTTATTATATTTTTTTTTGGTACAAAAGACAAAAATAAGCCAAAAAAAAAAAAAAACTCCAACCAAATTAGCTAATAATAAGGGGTTAAGAGTTGGAGGGGGCTCATCTAAAATAGTAAATGTTGTATTACAACTAACTCTTGCTTTAGAAAAAAAATCCATACAAGCATTTGCTTCCTACAGAGTATGAGAAATCGTGACAAGCCAAGACCACTAAAACAATTCAATAATGTCAGCTATTATTGCATCGTACAAATGTGTTTTTAAGACTGTATGAGAGAAAACTAATTTAGCGGCTTTTAAGGAGTCAGACTCACATTGGACTCGATTAGAACCAAGTTTCCATGCCAATATTATATACCATACTTGATATCTAACAATTTAGTCAGTAAAATATCCACATAACCTACCGATCTAACAAAACTAGAGATCCAAGCACCATTAGATGAGCGAATCACACCCTCGAATCTAGTAGTGGGTGGTTTCTCCTGACAATTGCCATCCACATTCACTTTAACATATCTTTCTAGAGGTTCAAGCCAGCAATTTTAACGAGAATCTTGATTAGATTGGGTAGGAGCGAGTAGAAAATCAATATACTCTTGTCTAAAAATTTCAACACATCTCAAAACCTTCTTTATATCTCACTTCTCCTGTTCAAATACCACATTATTCCTCCAGTACCAAATCCACCACAAGGCTGCAAGGAAAAGAGGGTTATCCCTATTCTTAGTCATTGTAGTAATCCATTCTACAGGATCATCAATAACAAATCTAAAGAAAAATACAAACCCACATGAAGTTAGATCTCACAAGATTAGTCACAGTCACAAAGATAATGGATATTAGTTTCCTCCTGACTAAAGCAACGAGAACATATAGTAGAAACATTCAGTCGATTAGCTTGGAAAACTTTCGTTGGTAAAGCCTTGTGAAGAATAAGCCAAATTAGAAACTTTATTTTTTTAGAAGTTTTGATTCACCACACCCACTTCCAAAAGACATCCAAATCCTAATTACAAAATCTTTGTAATAGCCACAAGTAACTTGCCAAGGCCAAATACTCACTAGACAACACATGACTCAAAACCCAGCAATTATTAGATAAATCAAAGGAAGGAATCGGAATTGTGACTGGATGTTCTTTTAAAAAATTAGGGATAATAATTCAAAGATTATCCAAACACCATATACCATCTTGCCACAATTTTTTCAACTAAATATCAGGATATGAAATGTGAACAAAATCTACTAAGTTATAAAGACACCCCATGCTAAACCATCTGTTATATCAAAAAGAACAATCACCATTTCCAACTCTAATGCTAAAGCCATCTCTCAATTTCGAAAGTGCCTTCATAATACTTCTCCAGATATAAGAGGCATTCTTAGACCCATAACAATCCATGATGGATCTACTTTGCAAGTATTTATGAGAAAGAACCCCAACCCAAAATTTGTTTTTCTCATGTATGTGTTTCCAAACCAACTTGCCAAGAAGAGCAATATTTGAGATTCTTGAATCTCTAATCCCTAAGCCTCCAAACTTCCTTGGAGAGGAAATAACATTTCAATGGAGAAGACTAAAGCTTTAAGAACTATCGTTACTACTCTAAACAAAATTACGAGTTATACGATTGATCTCATTACATGTACTATTTGGAAACTACAAACATTGCATGTTAGAGATTGGGAGAGGAGAAATAACCGAGCTAACAAGACAAACTTTCCTAGTCTTATTTAATTGTCTACCATTCCAAGAACCAATCTCCTTTATGTTCTTCATAATAGACTGGAAAGCAACTTTCTTCACTATGCCTTTCAAGAGGGGAAAGCCCAAATATTTTCCCAAGTCATTAGCAAATCTAATTAATGAGATACTAGTAAAATTCTCTACTTTTCTTCAAGATACTTACTAGAGTACATAGCATAAGATTTTTCAAAATTGACTTTCAATCCCGAAGCAACACAAAATCTACTGAGAGTAACTATAATTAACTTAATTTGAGAATTCTTCGCTTTACAGAATAAAAGAACATTATTCGCAAAAAATAAATGAGAAATACTTGGGCCTTCCTTCGAAATATGAATAGGCGACCACTCTTTATCCTTTACTTTTTGATTAATGAAGAGAGCTAGCTTTTCCATGCATAAAATAAACAAGGGAATATAGGGTCTCCCTAACAAGAGCAAACCCATCTAGCTTGGACCTATTCCAAAGAATAGATAAGTTTGAAGGCTAAACACAAAACTTTATAAGCTTCAAATTACACACACAAAAAAAAAAATCTAAATCTAAAAAAGTTTGCTTAAGGAGGCTCGAATCTACATGATCATAAGCTTTCTCTAAATCTATCTTGATAACAATCCCTGTTTTTATTTTGGTTTTATGCATAGAATACAAGACTTCTTAAGTAACAATAATATTTTTTGTAGTACCCCTTTCTAGAATAAAACTACCTTGTAACAGGTCAATAACATCATTTAAAAAGGGTCAACTATAATTATATATAAAATATTAATAAATTTAAATTTATAAAAATTATATTAAAAATTAACAAACTAAATTATTAATATGATTAATAAAATAGAGTTAAAAGAATTAAATAAAAAATAATATATTATTTTTTATTAAATTTTAAATTATTTATAAAATTTAAATAATTAAAATTAAAATTAAATTTATGTACTCCACCCAAAACCAACCTTGCACGCCCTAACAGGAAATAGAGATCAAACAAAATGGAAGGACTAAGAAAGTTAAAAAACAAAATAAATAAAAAAATACAAAACTAGAGCTGTCGTCCCCAATCCTATTCTCGTCCCTCAATCACAGAACCCGTCGTTGCTGCCGCGACCGGCGGCGGGTCCACCTTGGACGGCCGCCCTCTCCCCCTCCGTTCCCCCTCGGCGGCCCCTCCTTAACCGCCGGCGGAACCTCCATCACAAATCCTCCCCGAGTTGCCTCCACCAGCTGTGACTTCACCCTGGGGGGCCGCCCTTCCTTCTCTGCTCCCCACTCGGCAGGGCAGCCCCATTCAACCTCGCTGTTTTCGGAGCCCTCGGCCGCCTGACACCAGAAGATGGCGCTTTGTTCCTCGACGGTTGACCCTGGCTAATTCGGAGAGTTCGGGTTGGGTTTCACGTAATTATTATTGAACGTTACGAGCTGACCACTGTGCTTCGTCTCGTTCAGGTGTTGAGAGAGCATCGTGGAGAGTGATGGCAGAAGCTCGCCGTAGGTGGTTTCCAGATAGCCGACTCGTCAGAGCCATTCTTCTCGTTCAAGGCCTCGATCGCGGCTAAAATCATCCGCAAAAACATCAAACACTTTCCAATTTCAAACCTAAGTTGATATTGGAATCAAAACACAAATTTTGGAGAATTACCTCTGGGTACACTGTCGCAGGTAGAGGTTGAGGTTGAGGTTGAGGTTCAGGTAGAGGTTTGTTAGACTCTTCGGCTGCACATGGTGGAGTGAGACGGGATGTACTCCAGGGTAACTATTTGACATATGATTCCAGAGTAACAATTGGACCTCTGTGTGTGTGTGTGTGAGAGAGAGAGAGAGAGAGAGAGGAGCAGGGATTCAAATGATAGAAATGGAATCTAAAGGTGAGGGAACCGTGGGAGTTCTTACAGGGGCTGCCGTCGAACTTCAAATGGATGATACACGGCTAGGAATCCTTTGTTCGGTTGAGCATCGAAAGGTTGTGATTTTCTTTTCATGGGTGCTATGGGGACCAATGACGTGGGAGTATTGCCGTCCCATTGCACAATTTCAAATAAAATTCAGCTTTACCGAAATTACTGAATTGTCCCCTTCGAAATAAAATGTGCAGGACAGGGTGGTAATTCAATCGACAGAAATCCAGTGCCTTATTAGCAATTCCAATTCCAAAATAATTCAATGAATATATTTGAAATTTTAGAGGAAGGTGGCAGAATATTTAGAAATATATTAATGGTATGGAATTATTAAAAGTACTATTTTAATATCTTCTGAATGTTTGGTGAAATTAATTAAAACAACACACGATTATTTGATGCCTAATGATTTTTATATGTGTAACTTCTACCCATATTAGTTTTTAATGTGCTAGAAAAAAGTAATTAAGCAATTCTAATTTAGTCAAAAAATTAAGTATTTAATCATATAGGAATCCAATATGATCTCGCATTTTTTAAAATTTTCTAAAATAATGCAAGTGACTTATTAATTAAGCAAATCTAATTTAGCATAAAAAGTTAGAATTAGTTTCCACATGATAAAATATTTATCAAACAATTCGATTTCGTATAAAATTTCACATGCAAATAACTTAGTTGGATTTTTGCTGAAAATTTTTTGTTGTGGAACCAGTACTTGACCACGGGTAAACTACTATGTATTCTTCGCGACCAATTAATATTTTTTAATTATTTTGACTACAAGAGTACATTTAAACAGGCCCCTGGATCAGGCTTGAGGAGATGGGTTTGGGCTAGGTCAAAATTGCAAAAGGGCCGAATGGCTTGGACCCAGATGAGTTGACTTGGATTTGGAAAAAAACTTTGGGATTACTCATATATGGATCCAAAGACTGGGCCAAGGAGAATTGGGCCACTAATCCAGCAGCCTGGGCTTGGATTTGGGCAACTGATTGGGCCAAGTAAAGTGACTTGGGCCCAATCTTGTTGGACAGGCCTGCACGTAAACAGCAGGGAGAGAAACGAGTGATGGGTTACTCGGGCCAAGGAAAAATGTGGGTCAACGGACCAGGGGGCCATGAGCCGACCAAGAGGGGCAGGGGCCCCTGTATGTGACTTGGGTCGGCCCATCAAGTCGACCCAGGTTGACCACTGCTTTGTTGGCCATTTGCGAGGAAGACGACCGCAGATAGTGGACTCCATCGAGGTCGGATGAGGATGAAAAAGTTGGTGATAAACCCCAATCGCAGTAGGAGCGAAAATCTGGGAAGATAAGCACAAGCATGAGATGATCGCAAGAGGGATGTTTGGGAGGTTCAAAACCAGATTTGGAAGAGATCTCCACTTGGATTAGTTCGATTGATAGAGGAGATAAGATTGAAGAAAGATTCGAAGACCGATTGATTTTACCTATCATATAGGGTTGTTATCCAAAAAATTATGTAGAGAGATTCTTGGCAGATTTGAGGGCTCTGCCTATAAATCCATGAGATGGATTGCTGTAATAGAGAAGGGGGTGGGGGGGACAGAGAGAGTGAATCTCCAAGAGTGAGGGAGAGAGAATCATCTCTATAATCCTTGAACGATTTAATGAAAGGTTTGAGGCTAGAAGAGCCTCTGTAAACTTGCATGCGTGTGGGTGCAATCTCTTCCCTTTTTGGTCTTTCTCCCTTCTTTTTCAATGTGTGTGTTTTGTGTTCCAGGTTTAGGGTACGATTGGAGGATTAATGATCCGGTCATTCGAGGATCGGATCTAATAGCGTATTCATAGAGAAGCTGTAATAGACAAAGGTCTACGGAGAGACCGAGGAGGAAGATGACGTGTGGAGTACACGCGTGATCCGAGGACAGGGGAAGACAGGAGTTCACGCGTGTGATCCAACAGCCCGCGCGTGTGGCGCGTGGGAAGCCGCTTCAACATGTGAGGCGTGAACACCAGGCGCGTGGAGGTGCATGGCAATTAAGCCAGACGCGTGAAGAGTAGGCCCAAATGCACGTGAAGCGCATATGCATGTGACAAAGGTTCAGGGCCAGACTTCCAGGGAGCGTAAGAACGCGTGCCATAAAACATGTTGTTTTCGTGAAAAATAAAAAAACTAGAGAAGACTTATTATTTCCTTAGAAAAAATAGGCTGATTTTTGAGTTATTTTAATTAAAAAAAAACTCAACCCAGTGACACCGTGCTGTTACACAATTTCAAACAAATTCTGCTCACTGAAATTACTGAATTGTCCCCTTCAAAAACAAAATATGTAGGACAGGGTGGTAATTCAATCAGAAATCCAGGCCTTTTTAGCAATTCCAATTCCAAAATAATTCAATGAATATATTTGAAATTTTAGAGGAAGGTTGGCAGAATATTTAGAAAACATATTATATGGTATGGAATTATCAAAGTACTATTTAATATCTTCTAATATTTGGTGGAATTAATTAAAAAAATACACGATTACTTGATGCCTAATGATTTTTATACGTGTAACTTGTACTCATGTTAATTCTTCGATGTGGTAGGAAAAAGTAATTAAGCAATTCTAATTTAGCCAAAAAACTTAGTATTAATTCATATAGGAACCCACTATGATCTCGCATTTTTTTTTTAAATTTTTTAAAATAATGCAAATGACTTATTAATTTAAGCAAATCTAATTTAGCATAAAAAGTTGGAATTAGCTTCCACATGATAAAAAATTTATTAAACAATTCGATTTTGTATAAAATTTCACATGCAAATAACTTAGTTGGATTTTGGCAGAAAATGTTTTGTTGTGGAACCAGTGCTTGACCATGAGTAAACTACTTTGTATTTTTTTGGAACCAATCAAAATTTTTTAATTACTTTGACTACAAGAATACATTTCACTAAGTCAAAAAAAAAAATGATAGATGAAGGAATTTATTGAACTTAAGGATTTGATTCCACATTTTTTTCTAATTAGAGAATCGAAAATGAAGAAGTATTTTTGAACCCAAAAAATTAAAAGAAAAAAAAACTTGCACATATATTTATCCTTACAAAAATTCACAGTCGCACGCACGCACGCACGCACTTTCTAGCTTTGCTTCCTTGTCCTCGTCAAAGATTACATAAGAAATGAAAACTTCAGTACCCAAGATAGGACGAAGTTAGAGCATTTATTTCAGGCAATGTCAACAACAAATAATAAATAAATTAAAAATTCATCCTGGGATGACCCTTAATCTAGGTTTTTATTTTTTTTTGACATATAATCGTAGTTTTACAAGGTTTCAAAGGTGGATGTACGACATTACGTATGCAATATGTTCATACTCTAGATGAGGTGGGTGGTTCTCATTTGAATTCATGGATAAGCAAGGACGTTTGATTGTTCTCCTACCTTCTCAATCATGTGATGTTGGCTCAGCTGCTCTTTGAACGTATCGACACCTAAAAAATGAGATAGAAAACTCTGTATGCTATTGCTTTATTCTTTATTTTAAAATTAAAAGGAATCATACCACAATGGTTGAGGTCACTCGAGAGCGTGAGATCACTGACATTCTTGGCAACGAGAAGAGCAAGTCACTTGTCATTGACATTCTCTAATTCTAAACCTTTCTTTTTTCTAATAAAAGATCAAATCAAATGTTTCAGGAATATTTTTGTCTGAGCATATTAAAGTGGACCCAAATAAATAAATAAATAAAAGAAAGGAAAAGCTAAATCCTACTTCTATATATACTCTTAAAACATGTTAAACAAACATACTTCTAAGTTCTGGAGGCAGTCTTCCAGAACCACCACGTGCTCCTCTTGATCATTGCCCATTTTAGCTAGTTTCCTTGCTATATTCATTCCATTTAGAGAGACTGTGCTTGATTGTGCATTCACATCTCTTTAGTAAGACACGACTATCATCTAGTATCACTTTTACCGAGAGATCCTGCAAGCTCTCTTCTTGCAGTAGTTGCAAAGCAGCTTTTGAATCCGTTTCAATCTCAACCAGTGTCCAACCATTATGAAAAATAATTGTGAGACCTCTATATATTCCCATTAGCATTGCTTCCAAACTAGTACTTTCCCTTAGCTTTCCATAATAGCCTAACACCCACGTGCCTGCTTCATCTCTAATAACTCCACCAAAACCTCCGGACCTGTGTTTCCTTCACAGCTTCCATAGGAACTTAGCTTCAATTTGCCTAACAAAAGAAACTTCCAATTAGTATTAGTTTCCTATCTGATAAAATTGTTTCACAAGCCTGATATGATCTCAAGTTTTATTTTATCACAACATCGTTAAAACATAGCAATCTTTTGTGAGAATGACACTCGAAACTCAACAAGGTAATTTAATGAACTGCAACTGCAAATAATTAGTTGGTAACATAAATTCATAGCCAATTGTTTCTTATTTACAAATTAAGGAAATTAATACTTGAAGCCAAATCCAAGCAAAAATAACACTATGCTACAAACTTACAAATGGCAACCTACCCACACCTGGCTCTCTCTCTCTCTCTCCCTTTCTGTATGTAGATAAATATTATAATATGTAATATATATTTCAATGAAACAAAGGTAACCCTATTATCCAAAATAAGAATAAGTAAACTCCCTATGAAAGAGTATAACCTTGCATGGGACGCTTGCCATGAGGGTCTGATCTCTGATGGTATGCTGTATTTGCAGTTGCAGTGGAACTGTTGGCGGTGGAAGCCAATGTGTTTGAATTGGATTCAACTGAGCATCCACAGGAGGATGATGATGAGTTCAGCTTGCGGGGTCTTCTTCTATACCTGGAAACCAGGATATCCGGTTTCATGGGTTCTTCATCTATGGTGCCAGGCTTCTTTGACAGCATTAGCACTACGCGACGCATGATGGGTCGACGAGTGGGATCAGATTGGGTGCACAACAACCCAATTTGTACAAACATTGCCACCTGGTCATGGATGGCTGATGATGCCAATGCTGGGTCCATAACCTCCAGGCTCTTACCTTTCTGGTACAATTTATATGCCTATGTTAACACAGAAATGTTAAATATGAGTTCAATACAAGTAGATCAAATTGGTACCAAATCTTATGCAGTGACACAAACAAGAAGTAAGTCTCAAAGACATCTTGGTGACCAACTGTACTAAATCTACAATGCTTTTTTAGCTGTGGTATTGAATTCATATTTTAGTCCCATAGGCAACTTTCTGCTTTATTAATGCCAAAGAATATGTCTAGTGCGTACCACTTCCATGAAATAGGTCAACATTTTCAGTCTATGATAAATTTTTCTGTCATTAATTATGTTAAAGACATTTGACAGGCACATATATTGAGGAAAGGTTATCAATTTTATTCCCCATAACATCTTTCCATGAGGAGAGGGAAAGAATGATGAGGGTTGTAGACTCAAAGAATTGAATAATTTCAAGCTATCCTTTTTGACTATTTAAAATTTTGGTTGTGAAGTCTCAAGATTTAACCATAACATCAATTATTATGAGAAATATCCAGGTGCAGCAAAGTCATCTTTAAATGATGCTGATCCTTCCATGCCTAAGAGTTCTAATTACAAATTCCTAAAACGTCTAAAAGGTACTGACATAGCCATGCTTGACATGTTGGACACTAAAAGGACAATGGAAAATGGCAATTATTAAAA